>LR550258.1:0-118985 GCA_900536415.3 Caenorhabditis sp. 38 MB-2015 | reverse complement strand
AATTCAAACAATTTAAGTTCGCGGGGTTGTTTGATACGCATGACAGGCTGCAACAGTAACCCCCGCGCTGTTTGAAAACTTGCAAATTTTCTGCAAAAATAATTCACACATTGCACATTTTTTTTTGTAAATTTTTTGCATTTTTGTCTACTTTGCACATCGCATTTAAATTAAAAATTAATTTTACTTTTCATGCAGTTGTTTGACAAAAAAAAACTAGGAAAATCAAAAAGAAGTTGGAAGAAGAAACAAAGAAAAGAATTGAGAACAAAACTGTGTCAAATATTTTTTTCGGAAATTGGAAAATGGTCATTTTCCGACAATGAAAAACAGTAAAACTTGTGGAAAACAGTTCAACCCCATGATTAACCTGTTGAAGGTGGAGCAAACGGACTCGACAAGTTGTTCTTAAATGAAAGAGCACATTTTTTTAGGTAAGAAGACCCTCGAGGGATTTTTTACCAAGATGTCTAGTATTCGAGAAAATTTCATTTGAAAAAAGAAATTTGGAAACTTTTAATTTAAAGTTTCCAAATTTCAACTTTGAACATTTTTTTTCGAATACTAGACTTTTCGATAAAAAATCCCTCGAAGGTCTTACCTAAAAAAATGTGCTCTTTCATTTAAGAGCAACTTTCTAAGTCCCTTCAGCCCACCTTTAAGTACACAATTCAGCACGTAATTTGATTAATTATCAACTAACAACAGTGCTCTTTTGAGCCCCGAAGACTTTTCGACTAGAAAAAAATCAGTGATTTTAATGAAAGTTTCATTTTTTAAATATAGATTTCATCTAATTTCCGGAATAATGAATTTTTTTCGAAAAATACGGAATCGGAAAATCCTGATTCAGAATTTAAAAAAAAAAGAAACTTGGAACCAAAACCAACAACCTTTTATACAGAGCATACAAAAATTAGCATAGCAAACATATACAAAATTTCACGATCAAAAAAAATGGTAAAGATCTATCTATGGTTCTAAATTTTGCAAGAAACGTTTCTTTGTTATGTTAATTGTCATGTTTCCTATAAAAGAGCCCTTTTTTCTTCAAAAAAAAAATCTTGAAAAAATGCTGCGTATCCCCTACTTGTTCTTGGCCATTATCCCGTTGTCAATATTCTGCGCATTTTACGAAGCAAGTTCGGATAATTCGGATTGTTATGATGATGATGATGATAATGATACAACAACTACAGTATCTGCTGATAATATAACTACAGTAGTCTATACAATTCCCGCCACAACTCAATTGACATATTCTGTTTGTCCCAGTGGATGGACTATGTTCAATAGAACAGCGGGTGATTGGTGTATTGGGTTATACTATAACTCTACCGGAATGGATCGTGATCAAGCGGAAGAGTACTGTGAAAACTATTTCGACGCAGTGCTTTCCGGATTTCAAACAACAGAAGAGGTTGAAACAATGTATGGTTAGTTCTATTTTTCGATAAATTTCTCATTATCAAAAATGTTTAGATTTGGCAAATGCGGCCTCCACTACTGCTAATATCCTGTACATCGGCGCATTGCGAAGTTCATCATGTATTACTCCAAACGCTAGTTGTAACCATAACACGTCATTCGTCTGGACAGATGATTTCACAACCGGAGTTGATGGATTCGATTGGGGTCCTGGTCAACCATCAGCTTGGAATCATAGCTGTGCTTCACTTAATATAACAGCAACGGCTTTGTCTGATACCTTGTGAGTTGTTGTTAATAGTAACTATGTAGAAAATCCTCAATTTTAGATGTGATACTATTCTCGGCGGTGCAGTTTGTGGTAAACTAGCAACTTTGGTATACTATTAGGGGATAATTTTTGATTCAAGAATTTTTGGAATAAAACTCACGATAATATTTTTTTTCATATTATTTTACTGTTCAACATATGAGCCAATACTCAATCCTTATAATTCGCTCTATTGATAATCACGTTTTTCTAAATTAAAAAATAATTTGTTTGATTTTTTATACGATAACAACTCGGCTTAAATTTTATGGTTATGAGGTGATTCAGTCGAATTAATCGACGTGTTTTTGTGACAAAAAATCCGAGTCTTTTAGGTAGATTAATTTCACGTTTTTTTCATTCATTTCTTGTCAAAAATTCGATTAATTGCATAAAAAATAAAATTTCATTTTTTGCATGCGATTAATTGCAAGAAAACATGGAATTAATTGACAAAAATGTGGAAAAAATCTCCCAAAAATGACTCAGATTTTCTGTCAATTAATCGTAAAAAAATTCGAATTGAATCACCCAATTAGAAAAGAAATTTGTCTGTAAAATAGCGAACTTTGACTTAAATTCAATTAAAATTCAGTAATATAAAAATGTAATGCAAAAACTCACAAAAGGAGAAATAATTCTCTCCACTAAAAAATTCAAAATCAAACAAACAAGGTTGTTACGTCAAGTTGTGTGTTTTGTGTGCAAACACCATGAAAATGCGGCAAATTTACGGCGTCTGAGCAACTTTGAAAAATGAGAGTTTTTTTCTTGATAAATCATGAAATTTTTGTCATTCGATAGAGTTTTTGATGCTGATCAACATCCCGTAAATAAATTTTGCTGAACCCCGCGCAGAAAGCTGTTCTAGATTCTGAAAACATATATGAGATTTTAGAATTTTCACTCGAATTTAAAATGAATTTCACATCCTTAAAACAATTTTTCAGCGAATTAGATCAAATTTTAGATACTGAAAATCTTCTCTGCTATTTTTTACAGGCAAAAAACGAATTCGCAGTTCAAAATTAAAAAAAAAATCAATATAATCAAATATATAATCCAAATATTAATAATTGGCATCAAAATTCAAAAAAAAACAAAATCAAATAAATTTTGAAAATAATTTATTTTACAGACAAAAAAAACATGATATGTTAGAAAATACAAAACAATCCGTCAAAGTAAAATGTGTGTTTTTGGTGAATCCAAAAAAAAACAGAAAAAAAAAGAAAGAAAGAGATTCTGAGGTGAAAACCGGTTTTTCTTCATATCTTTGTTGCTTCTAGCTTCTAATTCGATCGATATTGTTGCTCGGCGAGTTGCATAATGCTCATGATAATTTGTCGAATTTGCGGTGTTGGGCGTCGTTCGTGCAATTCGGCAAAGAATGGGGATTGGAGATTTGCCGAGAGGTAATTGGACGATCGCATCAGGTTGAGAAGTAGTTTTTGTTTCAGCGATTCTGGTGTGTTGCAGATTTTCCAGATGAATGAGAGCCAGTCGAAGAGCATTGGATCGCTGATTTCGTGCGAGAGAAAGATGAATGGATTCGCGCCACCAGTTCTGAAAATAGGGATATGAAATGGTGAAAAAGCTTAAATTCTGAAACCCTGAAAACCCCTGAAGAGTTCCAGAGACCAAAATACTGTATATTTTTCAAGATTACTGTAGAAACCAATAGGACTCCAAAACTTTCAGAAAACGGTTAAAAATCAATATCAATGCAGAAAAATTACACTTTTTCGACATTTTCTTACATTTATTGACAATAAAATGAAACCTTTATTTGTAGCATTCTATTATGTGACATTTTCTAACATTTTTCTGTATTTCCTGACATTTTCGTTATTTTTTGACAATTTTGACAAAATACCGAGAAAAATAAATGAGAAAAATGAAAGCCCTCTTTTTTTTTTTGGTATTTTTTGTCTTTTTTTTTGTCATTTTTTGACATTTTTTGATTTTTTTTCTATTATTTCTCGATGAGTCATAGAAAAATGTAGAGAAATATAGAAAAAACCTCATTTTTCGCTTTTTTCTAACATTTTTTGTCATTTTCTAACATTTTCGATTTTTTGTCTTTTTCTGACAATTTTCCGTCAACTGAATGATCCTTATTTAAAAAAATTGGAAAAATTGCAGAGAAATACAAATATAGTTCTAATTTTCGGTATTTTTCGACATTTTTTGACATTAATCGTCATTTTTTGACATTTCTCGTCTTTTGTTGACAACTTTTGAAATACCTACAAAAGAAAAAGTTCTAAAAATGTGAAGAAATATAGAAAAAAAACCCTATTTTTGTATAGTCCGATATTTTCGACATTTTCTGTCATTTTCTGACAAAAAAATGTAAAAATATTCAAAGAAAAAATAGAGAAAACCTTTTCCGACCGTTTTCCGTTATCTGAATGGCCCAAAAGCTAAAATAGTCAAAAATTGTAAAGAAATATAGACATAACCTTATTTTTCGGTATTTTTCGACATTTTATGACATTAATCGTCATTTTGTGACATTTCTCGACATTTTGAAACAATTTTTGTCTTTTTCTGACAAAAAAAAATACTCGAAGAAAAAATAGAGAAACCCCTTTTCTGACATTTCTCCACATTTTCTGACAGTTTTCCGTCATCTGAATGACCCAAAAATTAAAATAGTCAAAAAGTGTAAAGAAATATAGATATAACCATATTTTTTTTAACATTTTCTGACATTTGTCGTCATTTTTTGACATTCTTTAACATTATTCTTTGAATTTTTTGTATTTAACTAAAAAAAACTTACACCATAATCTTTTTGATCTCCTCCATAAATCTACTATTCGATTCCAAGCACAACGTTGTCAACAATCCGGCAGCCCTTCTCACAATATCTTCATGATCCTTTCGTTTTTCTTCAGCTTCCGCGTTGTTGAAGTTCTGCATAAGTTCCTTATTGACTCCTCTCCACTTTTTCATACTCTCATAGATTCGTTTCAACAACAAAATGTGCAATTGCTCATTTCCAGTCGAGACCAAATCGACGAATCGTTCGGCATAGGATGGAATCGTCTCGATGACTCGTTTGAGAATTGTGATCGCCAGTTTTCGAAGGTATCGTTTACCAATTCCGATGAAGTTTAGAAGAATTGTTGCGGATTCCACATTTGCGCTGATCTGGAAGGAAAAAAGTGAAATTTTTCTCATCGGCTTGGAAAAATATGTAAAATTCACGATTTTTTGAAAAAAAAACGTTTTTTTTACTTTTTAAAAACCGTATTCTGGGGGCGAAATCGGGCAAATTTCGTTTTCTTAATTTTTTTTTTTTTTTGAAAATTTTTTAAAATTTTGGACAAAGGTTTTCAAGAGTTGAAAACTAAAAAAAAAATTTCTTTTGAAAAACCAGGATATTTTCTGAAGTGTAGAATGATAGTTTCAGAATAAGACTGTGACTCTTTAAAAAAATCTCCGAATCGGGTTTTTAAGAAAAATCGTAACGAGCTCAATCAATCCCCTAATGAACTTTACTTTTCAGAATCATGTGAGATTTTTCGGGAAATTCTTTGAATCGGATTCAAATTCACCTAATAAGCTCGAATTTCCAGAAAATCAGGTCAAAAATCACCTGATAAATTGTGAGATTTTCAAGAAAATTCGTTGAATCGGATTCAGAAAAACTAGAACAGGTCCAATTTTTATCAAAATTAATCTAAATCGGCTCAAAAATCACCTAATAAACTTAAATTCGCAGAAATTTATGAGATTCTCCAGAAAATTCATTGAATTGGATTCAGAAAAAACGAAACGGGTCAAATTTTTTTTTCGAAATTCTGAAATCGGGGCAAAAATCACCTAATAAACTGAAAATTCTAGAAATTTCTAAGATTTTTGGAAAAGTTAATTGAATTTTTCAGTCTAAAGTGTATGAAAAATTGTATTTTTACAAAAAAAAAAACTGCTAGGATTGCCGCAACATTGCCGTTGAAGCTTGAAAAAAAAACAAAATTGTGTCGCAAAGTTGCTAGAAACTGCCGCGAAATTGCGGAATATTACGGCAAGATTGCCATTTTTTTTTAAGAGTAGTTTTTGCTTCATTTTTTTGAAGATTTTTTCAACATTTTCAGACTTTTTTCGGTGAAGTCAGATTTTCTAGTAGCAACATCTTTCAGAGCTCAATTTTAAGCTTCAAAGATGCCTTTTTCGATACTTTAAATTTGTTTAGAGTTTCAGAATAAATCAAATAATATATTTTTTCTTGAAAATTCACAAGAAAACTCACCATTTTACACGCTTCAATGGCAGTTTCGCGATTATCCTGCGACGACATCACAGTAACATTGGCAAGAACTCTCAGACAATACTCGTAAATATTGGGAAGTTGTGCGCGAATCGCATCCGCATGCTCAGCTGAAATCACAAAAATTATTTTAAAAACCCGATTTCAAAAAAAAAAAACTCACGAGTCGTTGCCAACTGTTTATATTGCTCAGACAATCGGAGCACGGAAAAGACGTGATTCGTCACGCCACATTGCACCAATATCGTCTTGTTCGCCTTGTTGTGAAGTCCAATGTTCATGAGAATCGCTGTGGCTCGTTCGACGATGGTCGGATCGAAGCTGCCCAGAAGTCGGATGACACTTTGAATGGGCTCGGCCATTGGTTGCTCTTGGATGGCGGGCAGATCGGCAATCTTAGCCATGCAGCCGAGCAGTTCGTGGAGAAGGCGAGAAGAACCGTGGGAGAGGAGATCACAGAGCACCTGAAATTGGAATCGGATTTTTTATCACAAATCGGGTTTGCCATCGGGTTACTGTAGTTTCAGTTTTTTTATACTTGAAAAAAAGTTTTTTATGGGGTAATTTTAGAAGTAGAGTTCGAATTTAACATTAAAAATCAACCTAAATCCCATTTTCAGAGGAAAATTTTATAACTAGAAGTTGGGTTTTTGTAGATCTAGGTGGAATCGGGGGTTAAAAATACGTTTCAATGTCTTAATTTGAATGGAACCTCAATTTGACAGACAATCAGTATTCATCAACAAAATACTATGACTTGAGAATTAGGATTACTATAGTTTCAAAGTGGATTTTCAGGATTCAAAAAGGTTCGATAACTCTGAAAATGGGCTCAAGACAGTCTAAATTCTTTTTTTTTAAATCTTGTACAGGTTCAAGAGACCTAAATTTGGCTCAAATCGGTCGAAAATCTTTGGCAAATCCTAAAATAGGCTCGAAAATCGTAAAATTTGGCCAAAGTCGGTCCGAATTCTTTATTAAAAAAAACCACAAAATAGACTCAAAAACTCTGAAAATGAGCTCAAGACGGTTAAAAATCTCTTTAAAATCTTCAAATAGGCTCGAAACACTGAAAATGGTTCCAAGCTGGTCTAAATTCTTTTTTGTACAGGTTTTCGAGGTCTAAAATTTGACTCAAGTCAGTCCGGCTTTTTGAAAAACCATAATATAGACTCAAAAACTCTGAAAATGAGCTTAAGATGATCAAAACTTCGTGAAAATCCTGAAATAAGATCAAAAAGCCTGAAAACTATGGCTGAAGTCGGTCCAAATTCTTAAAAAATCACAAAATAGTCCGGAAAGGCCTAAAATTTGGCCCAAGCCGGTCTAAACTTCAAAAAATCATCAAACAGGCTGAAAATGGACCCAAGATGATATAAACTCTTGAGAAAATTAGAAAAAAAAAGCTTGAAAAACCTAAAAATGTTGCTCAGGTCAGATTACACATTTGAAAAATCTTGAAATAAGCTCTAAAACTCTGAAAGTTTGTCCAAAGTACAGTAACCCAATATGGTTGTAAGAAATGCGAGCTGGGTTACTGTAGTTTCAATTTGAAGTGTATTCTGAGGTAGTTTGACCTGTAGAAATCGATTCTGACATTGATTTTTCGAAAAAATGTCAAGAAAAATATAATTTACCTGTGCTCCTTTGAGTCGAATAAAATGCTCTCCATTGGCTGGCATTGCGAAAAACGCGGACAACGCTTGCGTCGTCGACCACAACAAATCCTCATGAATCGTCTCCTCCTTCATAATCGTCAAAAATGTGTCGACAACATCCAACTGCATCGCCATTCCCATAATTTCATGATTCGACGCCGACAAATTGCGAATCACCGAAACGGCGAACGCTCGCGGCTTCGGTTTCTCCTTATTTTTCAGCGAATCGACGGCGAATCGAATCACCTCGGCGCGAATGTTAAAGTCTTCCGAGCGAGCCGAGCGACCGGTGAAGAAGCGTCGCTTGAAGAATGTGTTACAAAGGAGATGCGCAAGAAGTACCCATGCTTTCGTGATATATCTCGACTCAACTCGACTTGCTCGATACATAATGAGAAAGAGGATGCCAATATGATGTTTGAAGCTCAACTCGTTTACCAGATAACCCATCTCCTCAATTCGATCCGGCGCTTTCCGTCCCATCACTTCCAGGTTCAGAGATTCAAGGATTTTCACGCAAATTCGCGCTTTTGATGGATAGAGGATGACTCGATAGAGAAGGTAAAGAGTCATTTCGACCACTTTTTCGTTTTCATTATCTTTGGGGATTAGAATCTCGAAAAGTGAGTAGATGAGGGTTTTGAGATCGGGTCTTTGAATGATTAAATCGAGTTGACTTTGTTCGGCGAGAGGAATCAGTTCACGAAGAGCCATCGTTTGTTTCATCTGAAAAAATTGTCATAAAATTGATTATAGTTTTGAAAATTAGAATTTTGGGATCTTAAATCTACATGCCAGATTTTTGAATTTTTGAATCTTGGATCCAAAAATTGATTTTCAATATTAAGAACTTCTGAGTTTGACAGCAGAATTTTCAAATTTTATTTATTCACTCACCAACTTCAAACCAATAAATTTGATTTCAAAATTCCAAATAAGAAAATTGAAAAACGTATATCACAAGGAAAACTACTTTTTTACTTTCCGCAAGCTTGCGACAGTTTTGAGCAATGTTGCGGCATATTTTTCTGTCGCAAGAGTGTTGCAAGCCTAGCGACTTTTTTGATCCAAAATACGCAAGAACGTCGCAAGCGTTGCGGATTTTCTTTCGCAAGGATTTTTCCGGGTTTTAAAATAAAACACTGTTAAATTTTCCGATAAAATCAATTTTTGAAACTTTATATTTTGAAATTTGATGCCGTAAGTTAATTTTGAAAAATTTCGCACCAAAAATCAGAATTTCAGAATCTCGATTTTCGGCGCCAAGATATCAAAATTTAAAAATTTGTTTTTTTTTAATTTTTCAGTTCTAAAGCTAAAAAATATGAAAATTCATAATTTTATGCGAAAAGTCGATTTTCAGCAAAAAAATCCGATTTTCAGGTACAATTTTCAAATTCCTGATTCGAAATCGAAAATCAGAACGAAAATCGCAAACTTCGCAAACTTTAAAGTTGAATTTTGACGACAAAGTTCAAATTTTTGATTCAAAATCGAAAATTAGAATCGTTGAAGCTAAAATCCACCAAAACAGGTGGATTTTTCGAATTTTTTTTTCAGTTTTTAAGCTAAAAAATATGAAAATTCATAATTTTTTTTTTTTTTGGAAAATCAACAAATGAAAAATTCGATTTTCCGGGACAAGGTTCAAATTTCTGGTTCAATATTGAAAATCGGAATCGCTGAAGCTGAAATTCACCAAAAAAAATTGGATTTTTTCGAAATTCTTCAGTTTTGAAGCTAAAAAATATGAAAATTCATGATTTTATGTGAAAAATCAATCTTCAAAAAAGAAAAATCTGATTTCAGAATTCAAAAAACGAACCTCTGAATCTAAAATTCATCAAAAAGAGTCGGATTTCTCAAAATTCTTCAGTTTAGAAGCTAAAAACTATGAAAATTTGAAATTTCATGTGAAAAATCGATTTTCAACAAATAAAAATAATAAGATTTTTGGCGACAGAGTTCAAATTCTTAATTCAAAATCAAATTCCCACCAAACATGTCGTTGTTTTTCGAAATTTTTCAGTTTTGAAGCTAAATACTATGAAAATCCTAAATTTTATGTTAAAAAGTAGATTTTCGGCGACAAAACTCAATTTTTGATCCAAAATCCCCTTGTAAAAACTCACCGCATCATTCGACTTCAAGCTATAAACAATTTCACTCAACGACATTCTTCTCCGCATTTTTGTCGGATCCTGATTCTCGCCACTTGCCACTTTCGACAAAATATGCGGTGCTTGATGGGGATTCTGTGGCCAAGAGTAGTTGGCAATCTCCGTGTTTACAGATAGTGTGCTCATTCCACCTGTGGAGAATCTCGAAGCATCCGACATATACGACATTGTCGACATCGTGGAGCCAATCTTAAGAAAAATTATGAATCTTTTTTGCTTTTGCATTTGAAAATAAGCTGAAACCATGAAACAAAAAGTTTTCAGGGGTAGTTTTACACGTAGAATTCGAATTTGACATTGAAAATAAATTTAAATTCTATTTTCATATCCAAATCACTTACCATACTGGGTGGTCGTTGTTGTGGCGATGGCGCCGCCGCCGCCGCATTGTATCCTTGCCCAATCCATTGTTGCATGTAGTGTTGTTTGGCAATGGCGGATTCGCGAAGTTGGTGGACGCGTTCATTGGCTACCGGGTTTTGTGATTGAGGTCGGAATGGGCTACCTGTGCTCGACATTCGGCTCAGTGGACGTTGCGGTGTCGATGGGTAGTTCATCGGTCGCATCGGCGTTGAGGGACCTGCAAAATTCGACATGGTTCACAGCAGTTTGCAGTAGAATCCGATTCTACTATCAAAATGAGCCAAAAACTGCTTTTGGAGAGCTTTTTCTGACAGGTTACTGTAGTTTTCAGTGGTTTATTGACCCGTAAACTCCGATTCTGACATCAAAGTGCCTTTTTCTAACTTAGATGATCAAAATTCAGGGTGTCTGAGAAAAATGTGCATTTTGACAAGGGTCAGCTAAAAATGTAGACATTCCGTTTTCATGATCTAGTCATGAAACTTCAAAAAGCCTAAATTCAGACCTATGTTCCTTTAAAACTTAGAATTTTGAAAGATTACGTACTTTTCTAGGGAGAAAATTATCTTTGGTGCCAAAACTTTACATTTCAAAATTTCAAAGTTGAAATTTGGCATGAACATTTTTCACGGGGTTTTAATTTTTGGGACTTAGAAGTGGGAAAATGAACTTTTCCCTTTTTAGGTCTAAAAAACTCTAAGAATCAAAAATTTGAGATCCTGAATGAACTGAAATGCTCAAAATCTTTGAAAAATCAGGTTTTGAGCTTTAGAAGCTAATTTTTGTATTACTTTAAGGACAAAACTGAGGTTTGAAAAAAACTGAAATTCCTCTGAGCCAAACCAGAAACTGGACCTTTCAGATTCTATCTCAGGATTCTAGAGCCCTGATTTTTGACGCCAAAATTTGAAATTTCACGTTCAAAAAGCTAAAATTTGACATTAAAACGATCAGAAAACTTGCAATGTGGTTTTTAAAAAATGTGAATTAGGACCAAAATTTTATTCATACGATTTAGAAATATGAAATTTCAATTTAAAAAAAAACCGAAAAAATCGGGGTTTGAGCTTTAGAAGCTAATTTTTATATTACCTTCAGGTCAAAACTTAGGTTTAAAAAAAACTGAAATTCATCTGATTCAAGCCAAAAACTGGGCTTTTCAGGTTCTATTTTCAGGATGTTGAAGCCCAACTGACTTTTTGGCACAAAAATTTGAAATTTCACGTTTAAAACTTGAAATGTGGTTTTTAAAAAATGAAAATTAGGCCAAATTTTGGTTACTAGGTTTTAGAAATATCAAATTTTAATTCAAAAATCCCGAAAAACCCGAAAAACCGAAATGCTCACAAGCTTCGAACAAATCACGCTTTGAGCTCTAGAAGCCTAGAATTTTTCAGGTCAAAATTTATGCCAAAAACTGGACCTTTTTGAGTCCAAATAAAGGCCATTTCCAGGACCTTGCGCTATTTTCAAAGAGTACAAAAATAATGAAAAAAGGCGAAAAGAAACGACGTTCTCGTTCTTTATGTGTATGTGTGTGATTCATAACTGTGTTCATGACTAAAAAAAAATAACAGCGGGGAAAAAACAGAAGAATCAAAAACGGCCAAAATCATGGTCAAAAAAAAAATATTTGGGCTCAATAAAAAAAACTCACCATATCGTGTTGGTGTCTGCTCCATCGACATATCCATTCCACCACCACCAATACTTCCAGTCACACCATTCTCTACACCATTCTCGTTGTATTTGATGATGATTGGGGTGGAGGCGGCTGTCGATGACGTCATCATTCGTGGTGTTGACTGAACTGAAGAGGGTGTCGCCATACCGGAAGTCGACGGTTGACAAGGGTCGAACATGTTTTGGGGTGTACATGGTTGGGTGACTGAAAAATGTGTGTGATGATCGGGTTACTGTAGTTTTAGTTTTTTTTGCACTTAAAAATAAGCCTTAAAGTTCACTGGGGTAGTTTTACACGTAGAATTCGAATTTAACAATGAAAATCAACTTAAATTCCATTTTCAGAGCAAAAACTTAAAGTTAATCAATAGAGCGCGTAATACCGATTTATATACGTTTCTAAAAATGCATTTACGTGCTTAAAGCACAAAAATCCGATTTCAAGGTGATACCACAAAATTTTTCAGTCTATGCGGGATTTTTGACCTATTTTGATATGAGACTCGAATTTTACGGGTCAACAAAGTTAAAGCCAAACTCTGAAAACTACAGTATGTTTTTTGAATTTTTTTCAGAACTTAACGTAGATTTGATTCTGACATTGAAAATTAGAGAAACTTGGAAAAAGGGACTTTTTATCTTCCAATTTTCTGGTTTCAAAAAAAAAAAAGGTTTTCATAACTTACAGTACTTTAAAACCCCTGCATATCAAAAAATAGAAATGAGTAAAAAGTGCAGGTTGAGGTACTGTATCTGCTTATTTTGATTTTTCTTGGGTTTTATAGTTTTCCAATGACTTTTTCTCAGGTCGAGGTAAAAAAAATCCGAAATTCAAGGCAAAAAAAAATGAAAATCACTATAAAAATCGGTAATTCAACATTGAAAATTGAGCATATCAATGACAGAATCTAATTTTTCGAGAAATTTATCAGTTTCAGCATAATTTCAGAGTTGAAAAGTTACATTTCTAGTTCTAAAAACTTGTAAAATTCAGAAAAACCTCAGTTTTGGGTTCATTTTCATATAAAATTCTGAAATTTTTTGTTTCACTTCAAAAATCTAAACTGAAACAGTTTTTTCTTCTAAAAGTTGAAAATGTGAAGCTATTGGAATTTTGACGCTAAAAATCGACAATTCAGCATTGAAAATTAAAAGTTTCAACTTCAGAAACTGATTTTTCAGCAAAATTCATGGATCAAAAATCACATTTCTAGTTCCTAACACTTGTAAAATTGAGAAAAACCTCAGTTTAAGTTCATTTTCAATGCTTTTTTGGTGTTTAGAGAACTCACAGAACCCCAAAAATCAATAAATACAGTAATTTTTTTGAAAATCACCAACCTGAATCTCCAAACGAGCAATCTACTTCCATAATTCTAGCATGTATAAATAACAACTAATCGATCTGCAAAAAAAAAACATCATTACATTACAAAAATATTTATGGCACAAGAAAAAGTCGAAAAAAAAACTACGAATTTGGGGGCCCGTTTCCTTCGAAACGAATGCAAATGGGTCAATTATGTAAATCGTATTTATATTCAAATAATAGTAGTGTGAGAAGAGACCAATAGTAAATGGTCATTACTATTATTATTAATACAACAATAAATCATATTCCTTCTTCCCAAAAAGTGACATTTTCTCGGTGGTAGAAAAGAAGGGGGTGCAAAAGGAGAAAGGAGGCTGGGTAAATAAACATGAACTAACACTATACTGCTGGTGGAAGTGGTGAAAAATACGTTTCAAGGTAAGATTTCGAAAACATTTTAGATTTTCTGACAATGAAGCCAAACCAGAGCTGTTGAAATGGAATGTACCCCAGATGGGCTTCCCAGATTAACTGGGAAAAATGAGTAAATTTTATCACGTGGGAAATTCCAAATAAACATTACCATCCTATGGGAGCCCAGGTGGGCTTTCTTTTTTCTTTCATTTCTCAAAAAAACACTAATTTTTTCATGAAATGAACAAAAAAACGACCAATACGTCAGAAAAAGAAATACAAACGTGAACTTTTTCGAAAATTTACAAAAAAAAATTTCCCAACTGGGAAAGCCCCGCCCACCCCAGTTTATCTGGTCATTTCTTGAAGTGGGATGGGATGGAATGGGCATTTCTATCTGGGCTATCTGGAGCCCACATTTTTCCCATTTCGACAGCCCTGAGCCAAACTATCAAGAGACATAAAAATTGGTGTTATGTAGGGGGTTCTGAATTTTTCGAATTTTTGGGTTTGATGGGTTCTAATTTTTGAAAATCAGCCAGTTTCTCATTCTGGTAGTTTTTGACACCAAAATAAGTGAAAATAGTAATTTTCGAAGCATTTCCGGCTTTAACAGCGGTGTAGAGCTTGTTTCTCGACTTTATATGATCTAAAATGCGTTTTAAGAGAAGGGGTTCTAAATTTTCCAGGTTTTTTGGTCGGAGAGGTTCTAATTTCAGCTTCTCATTCAATTTATGTTATTGTTGTTGCGATTTGTCACAGAAAAATAGGATTTAAGAGTATTAAATTCAAACATTTAAAACATATGTAATGGTTTCATTTTCAAAGATTTGTTAGGTGAGAGGGGTTTCAACTTTTAATCGGCCGATTTCTTTTTTTCTTATATTGTTAGTTATATAAAAAAGTGCAAAATCAACGAGAAATACTGATTTACTACAGTTTTTACTCCAAAATAAGTTAAAAAAAAATAATTTTTGTAGAATTTTTGGCTTTAGAGCTTGTTTTTTGACTTCATATGATTTCAAATGGGATTTTTTTTAAATTTTCCGTTTCTCTTAGAACGGGTTCTTCTTTTTCCAGTTTATTTTCTAAAAACTGCAAAAAATACGTTTTATAGTCTTATTTTGAACAAAATCTGAACTCATCGCGATATATCGGACATTGCGTCACTGTGACATCTTAGAAAACTGAGCTATAATTTCAGACAAGTGAGGACTACTGTACTGTACATTCGAGAAAGGTGGGCTTGGAGAATATCATGGTCTACAGTACTTCAGAGAACCTGCACATCCAAAATATTTATGAAATTGAGTAAAATTTGCATGTTATATGAAATAGTAAACAATACGTTTCAAAATCCTATTTTTAATGAAATCTGAATTTATCGGACATTGCGTCACTGTAGCACCCTAGAAAACTAAACTATAATTTCAGAGGATTACTGTAGTTTTCAGAAAAATGAAATCTGGATCAACTAATTCACCAGTTCCAAGGAGTACAGTACCTCAGAGAACCTGCTCATCAAATCAAATTATTCATGAAAGTTATGTAGTTCTACAGAAAAAAAGAGGTACCAATGTGAAAAATACGTTTCAAAGTGTTATTTTGAATTGAATCTCAACTCGATAATTACTGGCTGTGACATTTGCACAATAATTACAGATATTATTTCAGATACAAATGAGGACTACTGTAGTTTTGTTTTTTTACAGAGAAATGAGATTTGTCACGATTATGGGTCCTACAGTACTGTAATATTGAAAATGGTTATGAGTAAGATGTGCAGGCACAAAAAAAAATTTGAAAACTGGGAGTTTGGAAAACTAGAATTTGAATCTATTTTACGTATAAGACCTGTATTCAATCGGATTTCAGAAGTTTTCAGAATTCAAAACTCAGATTCAGTAGGCCAGGATTCATGATTCAGGATACAGGATTCGGGAGTCAAGGATTCAGGACTCTCTGAGCCCGCAATTTATATTCTTCAAAGTTCGAAAAATGAATTCTAAAACACAGAATTGCATCTATTTTCTTCATTTTCCCACAATGAATTCGAGCGTTTTTTTCATGGATCATGATTCATGAGATTTGGAAATAAATTCGAGAAAAATATTTTTTTTTTCATCACAACATTTCTGTCAGAAAACGAATAAATTCTCATCGGAATTATTTTTTGGGAATTTAAAATGGCATTCAGAAAAATAAAAACTACAGTAATCCATTCGCTTCGGAACCCAGAAAGCAAGGAGTTATCAATAGATCGATCATATTTTGTGGTACTCGAGTGCTATTGATAATAAGGACTTTTTATCATAGATATAATAACTCGTGAGAAAATTTCGGGGAGTGTTCTGAAGAAGAAAAAAACTATAAAACTACAGTAATCCGATTTGAAATTTGTAACAAAAAAATCGATATGGGTCCAAAATCACAGGAAGAAAAAAGAAATTGAAGGTTAAAAAAAATGAGGAGATCTTGTCAAGTGCCCAACAAGGGGAGCACTAGGTTGTTTCGGGCAGAGTCGGCCTTTTTCATGAAAAAAAGGTAAATGAAAATGGCGATTGAAATATTAATTTCAGGTTAAAAACAGAAGTATCTTGTCAAGTTCACAGGCAAATGTGAGAACTTGGCCGTTTCGGGCCGAGTCGGGATTTATTTCGAGACATTTTCAGTCATTGACTTTTTTCCTAAAGCAGAACGGAAGCAAATTTCAGAAAATATCAAAAATTTTCAAATGATCAAATTTTGATCATTCGGCTAAACATTATTTTTGATCAAAAGTCCAGCGAATCAGGTCAAGTCCGGTTTGGCCCAAATGGCCCGGGCCATCTTTCTATAATATCCAGTGATATGTAGGGGTTCAAACCTTCACAGTTTTTTTTTTGAATGGCAAACAAATCTGATTTATCAGAGTTTATTACTCGAAAATCGGTTTTGAAAGAGTTTTCATGGCATTTCGGCGTTAGAAGTATTCTAGAACTTATTTTTTCGGGATTTTTCGTGTCGGAGGGGTTCTAACTTCAGTTTTCCAATAATATCATTTAAAAACGACCAAAAAATCGATAAAAACGCTCTCAAGAAACGCAAAAATTAGCCCTATCTATTATATGATAGTCAGAAAAACAATAAAATGGAAATTTCTTTTACAAAAATCAATACCTACAGTATCAAATTAAGAGCATAGCCTTCCCAGGTCATCTCAGATCACTATCTAAATTGACATAACCTACTTAGCACCTAAAAATAGTATACATAACATGTGTGACTATAATAAATAACAGCTATTTAACAATTATACACTAATCCTTCACAAGGAGTAATACTGTATGTACTTTCAATATTGAGCCAAAAAGAAGAAATGGAGCACAATTTTGCTTTGCTGAACTGTCAGTGAGCAAAAAAAAAATCAAATAGCCAATTAGTGTCCAAATGGTGCTAATTAGTGGTTATATAAATAATGAGGGTAATTAGATGACATTTATAAATGTTGTATGTTGGAATGGAACGAGTTGCTGACTGACTGAACAAATATCAATGTTTTTTTTTCGGTGGGAACAAAAAATTGGCGCCAAAATAGGACACAATGCAAGTGTTGGAGGAACGACGACTTTTTTCTTTTGAAAATGGTTTTTTTCTGGGTTCTGTATTGTTTTCACTCCAAGGTCGTAAAAATCGGTTTTTGACAAAGAAGCGGCCAAAATGTAGAATATGGGTACGAGAAAAAATGATATACGGTAACCAAAAAATATTAGCTAGTAGTTTCGTTTTTGAACAGGGAAGGATTCAAGAACCCAAATGTTTCAAATGACGATAAGTAGATCTATGGGGTTATTGGACCCGTAGAATTCGATTATGATATCAAAATCAGCCAAAAATTCTTTTCAGATCAAAATAATTTGGACCGGTCTATGAATATTTCTTAAATACAGGCTTGATTTCGAAAATTCAATCAGGCCTAATTCAGACTGAGTGAATTTCAAAAATCAAAATATATGAGCTAGACATGATGAGGATTGAGAATTTGAGCTAGAACCTATGCCAATCAATGTTTGATAAAGGAGCCGACAATTTTAGTCACCAACCAACTATGATATTCATAAAATTAGAGTTTGAACCAGAAATAATTTATTTTTCGTGTCTTAAGCCTTCGACAGTTTTGAGCATAATTGAGACACAATTTTTTGTTGTAAAGATGCCAAATTTGAACTCTAATAACTCATAGTTATTGTAGAAGTGCGTATTTTTGACTAAATTTGACGTCTAAGCGAGAAAGTTTAAGAAATTTACTAACCTATTCAATTAAAAAATATCTTCTGGATTAAAGGAACATAAAGAACAAGGAACATTTTATTTAACGTTAAACCAAATCGGCAAATTTAATTCCGAAAAAAAAATCGTTATGTTCCTTTAATGCAAAAAGTGAAATTAGGGCCCAAATGTTGGGCAAAAATTTCGTTGGTTATTCAAATTTATTTTTGGCGTTTGGACGCTTCGGTAGATAAGAAACGATATTGTCAGAAAAAATCGGATGTCAGTCAAATCAACAAATTGAAACGTATATTACAGTTCGAAAGTCATAACCTAGAGGTTTTTGGAGACAGATTCAGAATGATAGAAAAATCGAGTAATGAATTATATCATAACAGTGAAACGTATATTAGTCACTCATCGGGTTACTGTAGTTTCAGTTTTCGAAATGATAAAACCATGAAATAAAAAGTTCTTCAGGGGTAGTTTTACACGTAGAATTCGAATTTAACATTGAAAATCCACTCAAACCTTCATTTTCAGAGCAAAAGCTCATAGATTATCAATAGAGCGCGTGTTCCTTAACTAACTTACTTCAAAAATGATAAAATGACTATTCAAATCCGCATATAAATAAATATATTAATATTTGTTCTAGGATTACTGTATTTTCAAGACTAACAGTGAAGTGTTTGCAAAAATGATTCTGAGATTAGAAGAAAGAGGGGGGAGAGGAATAACTTTGATATTTTGAATACACTTTTGAAATAATCGATATTCAGACATGAGATTGAATGAAAAATCATCAAAATAGGTGTTCAGATAAAAAACAGGGAAAATTATAGTCAGAAAAAAACATTTCAAGCCTAATAATTAGCAAAATCGTTGCAAATAGCTACTATTGGGCTACTGTAGTTTCAGTTTTCTCATGAAATCAGACCTGTAAATCCAGCTGATAGGTGTCCCATTTTAAGAAATATGTATATTATACTGGAAATGAGTTTTCAACTGTGATAAATACACTGATCTACATACGGTCATATTGATTTTATTGGACTGAGAACTAGATATATGCTAATGAAGTACGAGAAAAAACCCTAGAATATTGATTTCCAGCTGAAATCTCTTCAAAACTACAAAAAATGAGAATTCCACAAAAAAAAATCAAAATCAAACAAACAAGCTTGTTTGCTCTATTGAGAAAAAACAATCCGTTTGGACTACGGTTTGTGAACTTTTTCGTCAAGTTGTGTGTTTTGTGTGCAAACACCATGAAAATGCGTCTGAGCGATTTTTGAAAACGTGTTTCACACATTGAAAACTCATGAGAAGATTAACAAAAAAGTTAACTTTTGACAAAAAATATTTCCAAATGTCTAAGTGTCTTTAAAGTAACCATATAGTAGAAAATTTTCAGCATTTTTTCAAGTTTTCAATCATTTTTTAATGTGAACTTCAGGGCTGAAAATATCACGTGAACCAGAAAAATGAGAATCATTTAAAATTCGATCAGAAAATGAGCCCACAATTTCAAAATTTCGATTTTCTACGACAAAAATTTAGAATTGTGGTTTGAAACCAGTTGAAAACGCATTTTCAGACCAAAATTGGACCTATTTCGAAATCAGCGAAAAAATGACGTAGTGAAATGGCACAAAATTAAAAACATGAACTGCCGCGACAATTTCATACGTAATTCAGAATTTGAACTCGAAAAATTAAGGGTTCAAATGAATTTTAGAATATTCCCTAAAATTTGTGGTTTGAAACCAGGAAAAGAACCTATTTTTTGCCCAAATCGAAACCAACGAAAAAAATGACGTAGAAAATGAGCGCACGATTTCAAAACTCCAATTTTCTGCCACGACAAAATACAGGAAAAAGTAGGGTTCCAAATCAAAAAAGGAAAAAGTTGTTCACATTGTTCATAAAGCCAAAAAAAAAAAGCGGCGAGAAAATAAGGAAGAAAATTGGAGGAGCGCGGGCGCCCAATATAAATAAATCAACGTTTTATGAGATTTTTGTTGGCTGAATGTGTGTGTGTGTGAACTGAAATGAAATGAAATTGGAAGAATGAAAATGAAAATGTGTGATCATTTTCCAATTTATTATTTGTAATAATATTACTATTTTTTGTTGTGGAATATTTTATTATCGAAAATATTTTGATTTGAAATCGTGTACTGTATGTAATGGGAAAAAGTGAGGCATGGAAAGAATAGTTTAAATTTCGTTGTAATTTATAAACAATTCGGGAAATGGGAGGAGTTTTGAATGTTGAAGCATAATAAGCATTGGGGTACTGTAGTTTTGAATTTTTGCGGTTTTGCATTTTTGAAATGTGAAAATAATAGACTGAAATAAAAAAAAATCTGGTCTGAAACTTGAAAATGGAGAATTTCAGTCTGAAATTCTAGAAATGGAAAACTTGGTTTCAAAAGGAGAATTTCAGCGAGAAGTTTGGAGATTCAAATTTTTGATTCTTGATTTTGAAAAATGGCATATTTCGGGCTAAAAATAAAAGAAACCAAACACTAGGCTGAAATTGGGAAAATGTTACTTGAAAACATAAATGTTTGGTCTGAATTTTAGAAAATCTGAAACCCCGGTCAACATTCTGAAAATGGAGAATTTCAGCCAGAATTTTGAACATGTATAACTTCGGTCTGGAATTCTAAAAATAGTAATTTTCGGTCAAGGACTTAAAAAATGTGCAATTCCGTTCTGAAATTTAGAACATCTGACTGAATTCAGAAAATGGGCAATTCCAGTATAGCCCTCAAACGTTTTGGTCTGAAGTTCTGAAAATTTTGGTCTGAAGTTCTGAAAGCAAAGAATTCAGTACAAAAGTTTGAAAATTGGAATTTTCAGAAAATTTTTTTCAAAATCTCAAATTTGAATTAAAAACTATATTATGAAAATATATGAAAAGAAGTTTCTGCTGTCTGAAACTCTGAAATTTCAAAAAATAATAATTTTTCAGCCTAAAATAGGAACCTACTTTTACCCCAATTAGGAACCAGCAAAAATAGACCAAAATGTCACCTAATCCTATCCTAGTCAGGTATGCAAATACTCCCATTTTTAGGTTACCAAAGTAACCCCCAAAACCTATCATTAGACATAAATATATATTTGATTTTCGAGAACGGAAAGAAGTGGGGAAGGCAAAAATGGAATAGAACGAAACACCTGGTTAGAATATATAAGGGAACGAAAACAAAACAAATTGGCAAAATTCCAAAAGCAGATGTTTCTCATTGGATTAAAAAAGGAGATGAAGACGAAGAAAATATTATTTGAATTCAAAATTTTGGTCTAAAAATGTGCGAAAAATTGAGAATTTCGAAGTGAAAATGTTGAAAATGGAAAAGTTGAGAACAGAAAACGGTAATTCTAGTCTGAAAACTTCAAAATCTACAAATTTGGGTCCAAAAATGGAAAATTGAAGGTTGATATGGTGAAAATAGAATAAAATGGCCTGAAAGTCGGAAATTTTCAGCACAAAACTTGAATAATAGATAAATCCAGTCTGACACTTGAAAAATGAAGAACTCTGGGATTAAATTTGAAGAACAGAAAAATCCAGAATGAAATTCTTATTGTTAGAAGAACAACTTTTAATTGAAAATTTGAATTTTCAAAATAACCAGTTTAAACTGAAAAATCCTGTCTGAAAATGGAAAAATCTCGTCTGAAAGTGAGATTTTGAACATTACGGACAATTTGAAAAAAAACTTTCTCAAATCAGAAAGTCCAGAAAATTTACGAATTCGGGCTCAAGCTATTAATGTGAAACAAATCTGGGAAGATTTCGAGAACTGAAAATTTCCGGACCACAAATTTCAAAACTGGAAAATGAAACAGTGAATTCTGCAAATTAACTTGGATAAACGAACTTTTATAGTAAAAATAGACAAATATGTGCTCAAGCGTAGAAAATAAAGAATTTCGGTCTGAAATTCGAAAACTGAAACAGTGAACTTTGCCAACTGAAAACAAAAAATGTGTGAAATTTGAAAAATTAAGAATTTCGGTTTAAAAATGAAATCCCGGTTCAAGGTTTTGAATTTGAAAAGTTGCGGGTTAAAAATCATGGAATAAAGAACAGAAAAATTCAGTTCAAGCTGTTAAAGCTGAAAAATAGCCTCTTAAAATTTAAATTTTCAGCATGAAACATGGAAAAATCAGGTCTGAAAACTTTAAAACTGGAAAATTGAAGCTGAAAAATTTGCTAACTGAAAAAAAACATGTGAAACGTGTGAAAAAGATAAATTCCTGGCTGAAACTGGAAATCTAAGGCTAAAAATGGGCGAAATTGGACTCAAACTTGAAAAATGAAGAAATTCTGTCTGAAACTTGGAAAATTCCTAACTGAAATGGGTAATTTCAGTTTGAAAATTAGAAAAGTGAGAATTTCGGTCTGAAACTCGGAAAATCTGGTCTGAAAACTTTAAAACGAAAAAAAACATGTGAAAAAGGTAAATTCCTGGCTGAAATTGGAAATCTACGGTTGAAAATGGGCGAAATTGGACTCAAACTTGAAAAATAAAGAAATTCTGTCTGAAATTCGACAATTTAGGTCTGAAAACTTTGAAATTGAAAACTTCGATCAGGTATTTTTCAAAATTCAAAAATCCAGCCAAAAACATATATTCAAACATGAAAAGAAGAAGAAAAGGGGAGAAATAAGAAAAAACAGACACATCCATCCAACAGTGTGGAGAAGAACGCGCGCTCGCCTGCTGGTGTTTGGAGAACGACAACACCTTCGTCGAAGAGACGCAGACACACCCTACCCCAAATCACAAATGGTGTACTGTTAGAGGCGAGGGTGTAGAGACGCAGAGGATAGTGACGCAATGAAGAGGGCGTCTGTTGGTGAATGGTGAAGGGGAAGGGGAAGGAGAAGGAGAAGGGTGTATAAATGAAAAATTGGGTAAGAAGACGGTCAGGTGGTGTGAGTAAGAGGAGGGAGGGAAAGAAGAACATTTGAATTTTTTGTAGTAGGAGACTACTACTGCTCATACATAATAAATTATATAAGTGGGTGAGTGACAGAAGGTTGGATTTGTTTTCCAAATGATGTTTGGGAGGATCGGGCCTGACAAATGGGCTCATTAGGGCTCTTTTCGAAGAGCAAAAGTTTAGAAAACAGTCAGCACAGGATTGATTGATCGTTTTGCGGTTCGCTGTTTCCCAGGGGCAAGCTCCGGTTAACGGAAAATGGGAAAAAGGGGGTTTTTTCTAGATTACTCCGGAAAAACGGAAGTTTTGTGGTACGAAAATTGCTTAACAATACGAGGCCCGAATCGGCCTATAAGAATCTCTAGAACATTGGCCAGTTCAAAATTTTCAGCATGAATTGTTTCTGAAACCAGACTATTTTTGTGGTGATTAAGACTTCTTGCTGCGCAGATTTCGATTATGATCATACATAAAAAGGAGCACCACCTGTTGTTATGCAGGGGTTCTAACTTTTCTGGATATAATGTGTGGAAGGGGTTCTAACTTATGAAAATCAGCTATTTATGTGATTCAGGGGGCACATAAAAGGGACCATGAGCAAGAAAACTTGATTTAACATAGTTTATTACTCAAAAATTGGTTTATTAAGAGTTTTTATGACCCTTTCAGCGTTTAAAGTAATCTAGAACCCATTTTGTCGGCACCATATTATCTCAGCTATACTTTAAAGAAAAAAAAACTTATTTTTGAGGGGAAAAGTTTTAATTTTTGGGATTTTTTGGGTCGGAGGGGATCCTACTTCAGTTTATGATGTCAAAATGAGCTGGAAAATCGGAGTTTGGCTTGATTTTGAAGAGAAGATTGAAACTACAGTAACCACGTTGGAAAAATAAATTGGGTTACTGTATTTTCAGCTTTCTCGCTTGAATTTTTTTTGAAACTATAGTTATATAGTGTTTTAATCTTTTCAGAAACACTATTTCTGAGGTAATCAGATCTGCAGAAACTGATTTTGACATGAAAAATTCGATAAAATTTTGTTTTGCTGTTAAAAAAACACTCTTTTCAATAGATAATTTGACTTTTTGAAGCTTCTAGACCGGAAAAATAGGTGAAATTATATCTACACTTTATAAAAATAGCGATTTATCGAAAGAATAAAATACTTGGCATTATCTAGGACAATTCGGGACAAAATGGATTTTCTAAGAAAACTATGGCTAGCATTGAAGACATACCTCCACCGGAACCCTGGGTGGCTTATGTTCCAGAATACACTCTGGGTTTGAGGTCCGAAAAACATTCTAAAAAAAAATTTTTTTGGGTCTTCGGCGCTGATAACTTACACTTTTTTAGGGCGTTTTTCTTTTAAATTCGAAAATTTTTCACTCTGAAATTCTGTGATACTGAATATTTCCAAAATACACCCTGGATTCCTATGACTCCGGTGGAGGTATGATTGAAGAATCTATATAAGCTTATGGGTCCGAAGTGCATGAAGCCTCTTCTGAATTCACACAAGGTATCCTCAAAATCTCTTGACAAAAGCCTTTAAAATCCAAGTAAGCTCAAAAAATTAGCCCGTCCGACCTCAGCGGGGCTTCTGAAAAATATCAAAAATGAGCACAGCATTGAAAATAAGTACTTCGATTTTTTTCAGACTGTCCGTAAAAAAACTGAAAATATTATTCGAATTATCACCGTGGGAATCTTCACTATTTTTCTTCAATTTCACAAATTCGTGTAATTTCTTTGCGTCTCTCGCTCTCTCCTCACCGGGATAACAGAAACTTGACTTCTGCTCGTTTTCACCATATACCGGATCTGCTCATCCCCTTTCTCTGCGTCTCTCTCACTCTCTATATAATATTTATAATTTATCAAGTTACGTCAAATAATACACTCATTATCTTGCGTAACCTAATCCACTCCAACAAGCAGAAGAAGGTCATTGAACCACGACAAGAAAATTACCATGAATGAGTGAAATAATGGAATGAATGACAAAAAGGCAACAGGTAAGGAGTCCAATATATAATACAAAGTTGCTCTGGTCAAGTATGTGACATTTCGAAATCGGATGAAATTTCAAAAAAAAGTGTTTATATTTTGCTACCAAAGGTTCTCGGGTACGCCAAACATGTTGGTGATGTTCATTTTTCACCAGAAAAGAGCTGCACCCGAGTTTTTACCTATTTTAGGTCCAAAATTGACTGACCCAGATTCTGATGGAAGTTTCAGACCAGGGGTATAAGGGGTATTTGAATATGGCAAACAACATGGTGATGTTCATTTCGCACCGAAATAGAGGTGTACTCGAGTTTGTACCTGTTCTTAGTCCAAAATAGAACGAAAGAAATTCAAGAAAGTCTGT
Organism: Caenorhabditis sp. 38 MB-2015; assembly: GCA_900536415.3. Lineage (NCBI taxonomy): Eukaryota > Metazoa > Nematoda > Chromadorea > Rhabditida > Rhabditidae > Caenorhabditis > Caenorhabditis quiockensis. The sequence goes on along the minus strand of LR550258.1, from coordinate 93,768 downwards.
GCCAGTTAACTTTGGACTTAAAACAGGAAACTCGAGTACAACTCTATTTTGGCTCAAAATAAACATCCATGATGTTCACCATATCTAAATACCTTTTTTGGAAACTTCATCAAAATCTGGGTCAGTCAATTTCGCACCTAAGATAGGGAAAAACTAAGGTGCAGCTCAATTTTTGGTTTAAAAAAAATGAGCATCACCATCATGTTTGGCGTATCCGAAACCCTTTGGTAACTAATTTCCAAAACTTAAAAAAAAATTTCATCCGGTTTCCAAATGTCCCAGAAAAAAAATCATATTTTTTGAAAAACTAAATCCACAAAATTATAGTCCCATCCGCCAAAATGGCTGAAAATTCGAATTTTTTGATTTTCAAACTTGGATATCAGAGTGGAAATGGATGGAGCTACAATTTCCTGTCAGAAAAGATCGAGAATTTTTGACTAAAACTAAAACTTCACGAATTTATCCATTCTTAAAAGAAAGAGCACATTTTTCTACGTATAACTCTCGAAGAAATTTTTACAGAAAATTTTGTTTGAAAAAAGAAACGTGGAACCTTTCCACGTATAATTACGTTGAAAGTTTCCAAAATTCTAACTTTGAATTTTTTTCTCGAATACTAGACTTTTGGTTTAAAAATACCTCGAGAATAAAAAAAAGTGCTCTTTCATTTGAGAGCAACTCCCCGTCATGATAAAAAATCAAAAATTTTCGCCAATTAATGACAAAAAGGCAACAGACAAGGAGTCGAATACAAAGCAGAACTTTTTTTTGTTGTTGGAAAATAGAAAGAAAAAAAAACATTTTCGACGGACGGGCGACCTCCAATTATTTTCATTCTCATTATCTTAAAATCTCATCAAAAGGCGAAATGAGAGAGTGTGGGGAAAAGAGGAGGGCGACAGACACACATTTCATGTTCGGGTAATTTGATCTGCAAAAAAAGGCGAATGACACACCCAATTAGTATTAGGAGACACATGAAGATAAGTTTGTCGTTTTGTTGATTTGAAAAATATGATTGATGGGCCTCGCAAAATCCGGAAAACGATCGTGGCTTTGGGTTTGAAAGTCTTTTTTTTTGCACAAAAACTGTGTTTGGCTTTCGAAACAGGCTGAAATTCGGAAAACAAACTGGTAAATTTTTAGAAATTTGGTTATATCATGAGCCGTCTTATTCTAAGACACACTCGGGGGCTCTTCGTAGCGAACATATACTTCCCACAACAAAAATTGTAGTGTTTGCACAAAAACGAATATGATGACGTGCTCGTGCATGTTGTAAGAGGACACCATGGGTTTAGGTCGGTCGATGGCGATGTGACTTATTGGCTAGTGAAAAAACTAATGAGAAAAATGTACCAGACTCTGAAATCCTCTTTAGGACTCCTTTTTAGGACAGAAATGCTCCAAGTCTGAACCACGAAGCTCAGAAATTTTTCGAAAAACCGAAAAATTATCTGGAGAAAATGAGAATTAACAAAAAAGAATCAGATTTCATTCAAATTTTGCGTACCGCTTTGAGAGTTCCGAACCAGATAAACCTGAATCTCGAGCTGATCTTTTAGGTGCTCACATTGAGAAATATGAGTTGTTAGAATTTGAGCTGCCAGAATCGCATTCTGGAAGTCAAGGAAGTTCCGGAAAATGTTCAAGTCTTGTACCCCGAAATATAGAAAAAAAAAATCAAATTTTGAGGTTTCAAGGTTTCAAAAGCCAAGTACAAAAGTTGAAACTACAGATCCGGGAATCACAAACATTCGGTCTGTCAAGTGCGCTCCATTGCTCATACTTCGAAAATATAAACCAAACTATACTCTAGTTACAGCACAGTAGTCCCAACGCTGGGTTTCGGCACGAAAATCAAGCGATGACAAGTATTTAAAAAATGTTCTGGGTTCCAGCCGGATCCACTCCATTGTTTTCAAAACCCCAAATAGAATCGATAAATTTTATTCACAAATGCATTTTTTTTTTGAAAAAAAAGAAAAGAAAATTCAACAAAAAAGAAAACCCGCTGGACAACTATAATTCCAGATTTTACAAAAAAAAAAACTTCGGGAAAAATGTGGTTGGAAAATGTATTTGGAATACATTACAAAAAAAAAACATTTGAAAATAATTGCACTTTTAGGTCACGGTGTAAGGGGTTAAATAATTGTTTTAAGTTAAAGGTAGTTTGAGCAAAGAAAGGGGGAAAAAAATCAATAATCAAGGAATATTTCTAATGTAGAGTTATCGTCAGCATTCTATTCCATCACTATTTGTCGTATTTTTCTGCATTTCTTGCATTTTTTGACGCATTTTTGATCGCATTTCCGCTCGACGGGCTTCGGCAGCTTGGCGCTGAAAAAAAAACAATTTGGGGAAAGAGTAACGTCAAATATCCGGGAAGAATACGTTTCAGAGAGTCAATATCACCTTCTAGGGATTGATGATATTGTTAATTCAATTTTTTGTGACAATTGGAAGAGAATTATATGGCCGAGGTTTTGCTACCATATAGAAATTGAAAAAGAAGACTTCAGTAGATTAAAAAAAAAATTTGGAAGTCTGAAAAAATCAAACTTCATAACTACCTTCAGTTTAGGTTGAAAAGGCTCAAAAAATTCATGGAAGTTTAAAAATATGCTTGAACATTTTCTTTTTTTTTTGTTTTATTGGTGTTCAATTTTTAACACAAGTTGTGAAATTTATTTTTTCAGACCTCCAAATTTTTTTGATCTTGGGAAAACAATTTCAAAAATTTCTATACGGTAGCAAAACCTCGGCCACGCTTTTAACAATCAAAAAAATTCGAATTGACAGTATCAATAGTTGTTTCATTGGTAAAAAAAAAGACTTGGTTTCAACTCTTGTTCAATGTAAAAGATTTTCATACACTAGATCAAAAATTTGCATTCTCTAATTTCCGCAGTCAGATTTATAAGAACCTTGATGCTAGAAGAAAACAATTTGACATGAAAACTAGAAATAGAACAAAGAAAAAACATTATCAAGAATCCGTTACTAGACCTATACTATTTTACGAAACTTGGGTAATATACGTTTTCATATTAGATTATTGAACAATGCGATTCTTTTCTCATTGTATTAAAGGGACTAGACAAGTTGATCTTGAATGAAAGAGTACATTTTTTTTAGGTGAAACCCTTGAGGGATTTTTTTTTACCGAAAAGTCTATTTAGAGAAAAAAAAGTTATCAATCAAAAGTTTCGAATTTTTCACATGATATTTAAAAAAGGTCTTACCTGAAAAACTGTGCTCTTTCATTTAAGAGTAATTTGCCGAGTCCCTTTATCCTATGGTTCCGAATTTTCCAGGCCCTGAACACATCTGGGTTCGGGTAGAATGTAGTACGTATTGATACAAAAGCATTACCTACCATTGTATCACCCACAATTTCCATCAGAGACATGGGATGATACATAACACAATTTCAAGTATAGCACTACCTGAACGCTGTACTACAACACATGTCTCATATAACCCGAAACCCAAGTACTACCCAATGGTACATGTACGGTACAGCCCAAAACCCATAGCACTACCCAATAGTACATGTGTTAGCACAACCCAAACCCATTGGTACCCAAAAAAAAACCCATGGGTTTGCGGCACAGCCCATAGTACTTTTTGGGCTTTTCATGCTATTTTATTTTTCTACAAATTCCAGTTTTTTGTAGAAAAGTTATGAATGGCATCGTGGGTGCTTTATTTTAAACTTTTTAATGAAATTAAAACACATTTAATAACTTTTAAACTTATTTTATCGCTTTGGCCCATGAAATTATCATATTACTTTTTTGAGATAGTGAAAATTCACTTGTAAAAAACACAATAAATCATTTCTTATCTCTCTTGGAAGATTGGTTACCCCTATTTTTGATCATGTGTATATACCTAATTTTTGACGTAGAAAAATATAGACTAGGTCCCGATTACTCCCCATGAGCAGATCATGATGAACCTCTCTCCAAAATTTCCAACATTTTTAGTTTTACTGGTATATCGCCTCACTATGTAGATACTACATTTACACAAAATATCATTCAAATCGAGAGATGCACTTCCGTGACTATTTCTTCTTAAATACTTTTTTAGTGGAACTTTGAAGTCCACTTTTGTCAAAAAAAAATCCAGAAAAACGTTTTGAAATATGATGAAAGAAAATTGCATGAAAAGCCCAAAAAGTACTATGGGCTGTGCCGCAAACCGATGGGGTTTTTTTGGGTACCAATGGGTTTGGGTTGTGCTAACACAATGTACTATTGGGTAGTGCTATGGGTTTTGTGCTGTACCGTACATGTACCATTGGGTAGTACTTGGGTTTCGGGTTGTATGAGACATGTGTTGTAGTACAGCGTTCAGGTAGTGATATACTTGAAATTGTGTTATGTGTTATCCCATGTCTATGCAATATTAAACCAACGGGTAAAATTGTGCTTTAGAACACATGATTCAAGTTTCAGACCAGGTTTTGGGTCAATGTTTTAAAACAACCCAAAAATGTGCCACCTGATTCGGAACCCTACTTTATCCCACCTTTAAATTCACATTACTAAACAGGTTTGCCGATTCGAATTTATAATTTTAAAAAATACTGTTCATCGTCATTGAACGAATAATTTAGAAATTGGCTCTGGTACTAGTCAGAAACAGATTATTTTGATTTGAATTGATGTTTTATCATTCGAATTTTTTTACAAACTACTGTTTCAGAACTATTATCAAATTTTCTTCGCAAAAAATTTAACAATGAACAAAAGAAATATGTTCTAGAAATTTTCCTGTTCGAAAATATAATGAAAAATTCTGCTCAGTGTAACATAAAACACTCAAGTGATAATACAAAATCTGATTTGATAGTCACTGTTCATAAAGCTTCCGATAAAACGAAAAATCATCAATGCCTGAATAGAGAAAATGCTTTACAGAAGATTTTCGATAATTTTTTTTTAGTATTTTCTAAACTTTATTGATAAAAACAGAGAAATATTTACAAAAAAATCAGTTTTGATGAAAAACGAAGCTTCTTTCCGAAATATTTTCTAAAATACCATGAAGGATACGTTTAATAGATATTATATTGTTTTCCGATTTTAATTTAATATAATATTCCGTTACCGAATTCTACTCTAACCTGCTAGCAACAAAAATTTCAGGTATTCTAAGTAATTTTATGCTTTATAAGTACTTTTTCGCAAAGAAATACAAAAACACCAACCTGTTTCTCTAATTTCTCCTTCGCTTCTGCGCTCATCGCAACATTCGATGATTTCTTTTTCGGTGGCACAATCGATGTTTTGTGTTCAACAATCTCCTCTTTTTCTTCCTCTTTCACCGCTTCCACATTCCATCCAGCTGCTCTGAATTTCTCAACTCGCTCAAATTCCTTTCTAATTCCTGTCAATTCCATCTCTATAGTAGCCCAGAACGCTTCCAAATCATCCGAATTCACAGGCATCGGATCACCTTCAATCGGTTTCAAGTGTTTTCCAATGAGCTCGGCGAATTTGCCGAACTTCTTTCGGACAAGTAAATGTGCATTTCCATTCGCAGCTCTTAATGAATCAGCGCAAATCTCAGGTAGATTCTAGAATTTCAAATTTTGAAATCAACATTTTGAAGGAAAACAAAAACATACATCTACATTTTCCAAATCTTTACTAGCCTCATCCATCTTCTTCTGCAATTCATCCTTCACAGTATTGTGCAATTTCATGAATTCGTTCTGATTCTCAGCGTCTTCTACATTATCCTCTTCAACTTTCACACTTTCACCTTCTTCTTCCTCTCCAGCTGCTCTTTTCGAACTTTCTGGTGAGAAATTTCCAGATCCAGAAATTCCACTATCACTCTAAAAAAGAAAAGATTTTCAATTAAAATTGGTAGCAAATTTTACCTCAACATCAAGAGCAATTTTGAAGTTCTCTGGCTGAACATTCTCATCTCCTCCAGTAGTTGTACTTCCAATCTCAACGTCTTCAAAGTCTGAAGATTTCGCTTTTTCTGAGATGTTCTCGTTTCCATTTGGATCTTTTTCGAACTCCTGGAAAAAATAATGATTTAGAGAGAACTATTTTTTGGAATTATATTCGAATATCGATTAAAGTTTACTAGCTCGGAAATAGGATATCATTACAATGAAACATACTTTTCTCGGGATCTCAGAGCTAAATCATTTGCGAAGTTGAGAAACAATCATTTCATAGTTTTCCAATAATAAAATTGAGGAAGTTAAAATTAAAATTTTGGTCGGTACAATGCGCTCTATTGAAAAATTCAATTCTACTCGTTATTCACGTAATTTTCGGAATAGACTTTACCAGAATATGGCCGTTTGAAATTCATGTAAAAAACAAATATATGAATTTTTAAAACAAAATATGCTTCGAATTAAAGCTTTTTATTAGTAGAAAGAGTTTTTTGAGTTTTTAAACCTAAATCTGACCTGAAAATACTCCGAGAAATTAATTTATACTGATAAACCTTCACCAAAAACCCTGGAATTCTTAATTATGATAGGGCTATGCGATCCGGGATTACATTCTCTGGCGTAAATTAAACCAGTAAATCTCGGTTTCAATTATGAGATATCTAATAAATGTTCACCCAAAACTAATAAACTCCTTTTTTTATCAATATATCGCATATCAACTATCATGTTTGGTCCAAAGTTTGAGCATTTTTTGAGAAATCATTAATTTAGAAACGGTCTAGAGTACTTTGATACATGGTCCATGAGCCGGTGAAACTAATTTTTTTATTAAAATATGTGCTCCTGATAACAGTTACTTCTCCGATGAACCACCTAACCGAGTTTTCAAACTTTACAAATAATATTTTCTTTTCTTTTTCAAATTTAAAAGCTCACCTGTGTCTTATTGATAACCAGCCGATGTGGTTCAATCTTCTCCACATTTTCATCATCCGCATTCTCGCCCTTCTTAATCGATCCACACAAATCCAAACTATCGAATTTACTAATCAAATCTCTAATCGGCTGCGGCGTCGACACATTATTCCCCATTTCAAGATTCTGAATCGCCTGAAGTCTCGTCGATTTTGGTTGTATTGGTGTAGATCTGCAAAAAATCAAAATTGAAAATGAATCAAAAATAAACACGTCGAAACGTGAAATTGTCGAAAAATTGAACCACTTATTCGGTGGAAAAAAAACTAGTCATCTCTTATACCACTCACAATCAAGAGAGAAAGAAGAAGAAAGTACTATCATATTCATCATAATTTGATATATACCGGAGAAGAAAAAAAGGGAGAAAAAAGAACGGATCATGCGCGAAAATGATATTGAAATGGTGTTCGTCGTGTGTGTGTATGATATGTAAATAATAAATATTCGTCGCTCGGCTGCCGCCTATCACCCAACATTAGATCAATGTTTATTGGAAGAAGGAAAATAGACGGATAGGGAAGGATACTAATTGGGATATCAGGATGGGTGTGGGTTTCTGGGAGGACAATCAACAAGTAAATCAACATTTCGGATTTATTGGTTTATTTCAAGATAAAGCTTCGTCTTTTTTTCTAAGGAAAATTAGAGAATAGTTGGAGCTTCTCTGATTCCTTAAATAACTTGAACTAAACTTTTCAAGAGCTACACCAAAATTCACCAATCGATTTAAAAAAAAAAACACAAACCAGTTTTTATGGGCCCAAGAATATTAATGAAATATTCAGTTTTATGAATTTTTTTAGGCTAGTTCTGAAAATTGAAATTACAGTCAGTTTATGGAAAATTTTTGACAATAATGCTATAATTTCAGCAATTATTTTTTCTCGAAATTTGACAATAAAAAAGTGAAAAACAGCTTTTACTTTTTCTGCTTACTGGTTGTTTTTGTAAAATAAAAAGAAATTATTTTTCATATTATGATCAGAAAAAGTGTAGAAAAGTTTTCCTTTTTTGGAAAAAAAAACAAAATTCGTTTAACTTTTGCATATTTCGGGTTAAAAATGTAAAAATTCACTTTTTTGTGATTCTTTATTAAAATTTCAACCTTATTTTTAACATTTAAACCTGGTTTTCAGTAAAAAAAAAAAGAAATTTTCAGTCTGACATGGTGGAAATTGGTTTTTTCAATAAACTTTCACGGTTAGCTCGTTTCAGATGATTTTTGAGCACAATACGGTTCAAAATGGAACCGCTGGTCTGTGAAAATTGAAAAATATTTCCAAAAACGCCAGAATTCCTACTTCCAAAACTATACAACATACTTTTAACGAAGAAAGACACTAATTAATTTGATAAACGAGCGAGTAGTACACATTTCAACAGGTTTCATTTTTCAACTGATCAAAAATCGGAAAACGGCAACTTTCAAAAGAACCCTGACTCATTCATTTAAATACAGATAAGAGTGCAAACTCCAATTTTATTCGAAAAATAAAGTCAAAAAACTAAAGCAGAGCAAACGTTCGCTCTCAGGGTATATCAAATTTCATGTTTAGTTTTTAGGCCTTTTTGGGATGGGGTCAATGTGAAGTGGGCGTACGAACGGATAGAATGAAAAAAGCTAAAAAGGAGGGAAAGGGTTCTTTTGTAATAACCTCAAATAAATAAATAGTAAAACTAATAAAAACCTATCAAAATGTGTCATAAAGGCAGGGCAAGGCAGAAACTTGACCAAAACAAATACGCCTTTTTGCTTTCTTTATTTCTAATCCGCGCATATTTCATATATATTTACATTAATCTTATTGTATGATGATGATTTAAAAGAAACAAAACAACACCAAGAAAGGGAAAAGTCGAAAATTCGGAACAACAACCAAATTGTCGGGCGTGGAAGGAGAAAAAGATTATAATCGGAAATAACAACAAGGTCGAGACACTCACTAAATACCATTTACCTCTTATTCGCCTTATTCTTCTTCGTTAATTTTTTCGCCATATTATTAATAATAACAACAAATGTAATGATAATAACAAATAGTATTAGTACATTCAAAGTGTACTATGTACAAAAAATAGCCAATAAAATGTAAGCAGGTGGCGTCTAAAGGAACTCTAAAAATGAACATCTGGCGATAAAAACAGGGTAACGGTGAAAAAGAATATTTCCGGGGAAATACCAATTTTGAAAAATAGTATACTAGTGAACTAGTACTATGTTTTCTGTGACAAACAAAAACAAACAACAGTCATCAACATGTTTTTTTGGCATTTCAAGTTTTTAAAATTAAATTTTTTTTTGACATTTTCGATGAAGTTTTTGAAAAATAGAGTGATAAGGATGGATACTGTAGTTCCGATTTTGAAATATTATATTCTTAAAATCGCTGAGGCTTCTTGACACTGAAAATAATATCCAATATTATTTTCAGGGTCAGAAAAAATGAGAAAAATTATCAATAGAGCGCGAATTACTAAGTTCTAGGTCAAAACACACGTTCCTTAATAGAATCAAGTTTTCCTCGCTCTGGCATGAGTTTTGAAGTTTTTTGACTATAAATGGTCTAAGAAACTCCAAGAATTCTGAGTTGCGTGGTTTCATCGTGAACTTATGAAATTTCAAAAAAAAAAATTTTATTGTGAAGTTCTGTTTCAGTTGTCAGAGAAGATTTTTCTGAGATTTAACAACCAAATCTAAAAAAAAACAGTTCTTGAGAAAAATTGTACCAGGGAAAGTGACGATTTCCGACCGGACATCATCAAATTTCAGAACCTACTTTCAGAATTCAAGCCTGAACGTGTAACTACAGTAATCTAATGACTGCATCGAATATGAGCCAAAATTCAACTTTCACTGCGCTAATTTCAGGCCTAATTTCAGAATATTTGAAGCGGAAAAACTCGAACTACAGTAACCCGATGCCAGAAAAGAGCTAAAAACACCAAAAATGCTAATTCTCGCCAAAATAAAAACAATAATTTTCAATATCCTCTAGATTTATGAAAACGGAACCCGTCCACCCTTCCAATTAAAAACTTCCGGCTTTACTCTCCCAGAACCTAAGAGAACTACACATATACATTGCAAACATATGCATATCCAAAGAAAAGGTAATATAATTTTATTTCTTGTTAACAACAACGAAAAACCCCAATCAAACCAAAAGTGTGTGAAGTAATACGAACAATAAAATTCCATTCCTCTCCTAAAAAGAAACGCCCATTTCGAACATCTGTTATTTCTTCTTTGCTTTCTGCCAAAAAGGCAATTATACCTACTATTTGGCTAGGCTAGGTGTACGTTTGAAGGACGAAGCATACCACCTCAGAAACAATGAAAAACGCACACTTTGAAATTAATATCCAGACGAAACTTGGAGGAATCAAATTGAGACAAGTTTTTTTGACGTTATAAATATTCTTGAAACAAAAAAAAACGAGAATAATTATTCTGTCAAGTGGTTTCTGAAAGTGCAATAAATAATTGGATCCGTTTTCAATCGTCCAAAAAATGCAAAAATTGAAATTTGCATATAAATTGACTATTTATTTTCGTATAAGACGGCGTAAAATGACGAAAAGCTTATATGTAACATTTTTCAAAAATTCGGCGAGCGAAAAACGAACCGCGCTAATTTACTTCACTTTACGAGAGATTTTGGAAAAAAAAATAAGTTTTTTGAAGTTGGTGAAAAAGGCACCCTATGATTAGTAGTTTTTCAAAAGGACCTACTTTTCGAGGAAATTTAGATCGAGAAGGAGAAAAGGAAAACTGTTAATTTTGAAGTTTTGACCTCATTTGAACGCCGAGTTTTGGAATTTTCGAGAAGTTCCCAAAACTTAGTACTTGAAGAACCAGAACATCAACAAAAATCGGGTCGTTTCAAAGAGTAGAGAACGAGTCTCATTGTTGGTTCTCCTTAACTGATAAAAATTGTAATTTTAAGAAAAAAATGTCTTCCGAAAATGAATTTCCAGCTTCAAAAAAACGAGAAGAATTATAAAAATTTCATCGAAAAATCCCGATTTTTCCTTGTTCGAATTCACTTTCTAGCGGAATATTAGAAAAACAATGATTCTTATATAGATTTTCTGAAACGTAAATTGTCCTTTTCGCAAAAAATTAGGAAACTCACAAATTTAAAAACTCCAACAGATTCTATTCCTCCCGGCTCAATTTTTCCAGAAAACCCAAACTCGGGATGATTTTCGAGACTCAAAAGGATTTTCGGAAGTCTTCTAAAACTTCAGTTAAAAATTCCAAATACTTCCAATTCGGCTCGAATTATTCCCCGGAACTCAATTCTTCCAAAGAACCGAGGATTATTTTCGTACTTTTTTGAAATTCGGTTTTTTTTGAGAAAATGCCTTATTGCGAAAAGATGTGCGAAAAGTGCTGATCTAATTTTTTTTTTCTCAGTTTCTGTTTGAAAACTTGTTTTTTTTATTCAGGAAAACTTCTCTTGGAAATAAGAACTTAACATTAAAATCCCTGGCTTATAACACTATCAAACATCTAAACTTGAAAAATCGCAATTTCAGTTTGAAAATATCTGAAAACTTCAAATTTTAAATTTTCAACTGAACCGATTCAGATTGAAAAACAAGAATTTTGAGTCATCTCCGGGTTTCTATACTCTTCAAAAACCAACTAAACTAAGCTAATTTAGCAACACATCTACTCAAAGAGTAATTTGTCAACATTGCAAACACTAATAATAACAATAATAGAAAATGAACAAGAGAACATCATGTTGTATTATTTATTTTTTTTCACATGGATGAATCTTCTTCTTCTTCTTCTCTTCTTTAATTATGGTGACAGAAGGGCCACTTGACTGGGCGGGGGGATAGAATACGTAAAGAGAAGGAGGCGAACACGAGAAATTGGATATCAAATAGAAAAAATAGTAGATGAAGATGGAGGAGGAAAATGACCAACATGTTACAAAAAGTATGAATTACACACACTTTATAGCTAATAACAGAAAAATGAAAAAGAAAAAGAAAAAGAAGACTAACTGGATTATCCTTCTGAATAAGGTCAAAGTTAGTGACCCATTTTATTGACCATCGGGAATGGAAACTGTGAATTTTTTCTCTAGAAAAATATTGAGAACGCTGAAAAAAAAGACAGAAAGTTTTATCTAAAGAGGAAGTCTAATAAATAATTCGGAAGTGAAAAAAGTGTCGATTTTTTTGGGGGGAAATCGTATAAACTTTTTAGAAGCTCACTGGGAGCTTTTTTGGGAGGGAATGCTTATGAAGCAAATATTATCACAACCACATAAAATTAATGGGGTATATTATGAAATTCTGAAAATTTCAGAACGAATTTCAAAATTCTTCGAGAAAAACGGCTAGTTTAGGAACTAACATAATATTACCAGAGAATTTTGATTGTAAACTAGAGAATGGCCAAAAAAAAAAAATAATTTTTCGGGCTTAAAATTTTCTCCACTAGAAACTAATTCTTCAAACTGTTTTTTTTTTCAATATCCAGAAATCAATTTTCAGCTCCGTGTAAAGTATTGAAAAAATTTTCATTATCTCAAAATTCTGAGAACAGAATATGAACATCTGCAAAAAAACCGGCCAAATCTTAGTTTTAAGTCACTTCTAGAGTGTTAACTGAAAATTCTACAAGGAAAATATATGAAATTGAAAGCTTTGTCTTTTAGTTACATTAGATAAAGGAAACAACATTATCAATAAACAAAAATGAAGCCTTATATTTTCAAAATTTGAAACACATCTTTCGCAGTTTCCGTCATTTTTAGACCATATTTCGACATTTCTACTGAATTTCTGAGAACCTTAGTGTTTCAGAAACTTGAAAAATTGAGAAAAAGACAATTTTTGTGAATTTCATCACCCGCCTAACCTCATAAAAAACATGCAACAAAATGTGTCAAAAAAAAAAGAACCAACAACAAAATGTGTCAAAAAAAAAGAACCAATTTTATTGACCATCGGGAATGGAAACTGTGAATTTTTTCTCTAGAAAAATATTGAGAACGCTGAAAAAAAAAGACAGAAAGTTTTATCTAAAGAGGAAGTCTGATAAATAATTCGGAAGTGAAAAAAGTGTCGATTCTTTTGGGGGGAAATCGTATAAACTTTTTAGAAGCTCACTGGGAGCTTTTTTGGGAGGGAATGCTTATGAAGCAAATATTATCACAACCACATAAAATTAATGGGGTATATTATGAAATTCTGAAAATTTCAGAACGAATTTCAAAATTCTTCGAGAAAAACGGCTAGTTTAGGAACTAACATAATATTACCAGAGAATTTTGATTGTAAACTAGAGAATGGCCAAAAAAAAAATAATTTTTCGGGCTTAAAATTTTCTCCACTAGAAACTAATTCTTCAAACTGTTTTTTTTTTCAATATCCAGAAATCAATTTTCAGCTCCGTGCAAAGTATTAAAAAAATTTTCATTATCTCAAAATTCTGAGAACAGAATATGAACATCTGCAAAAAAAAACGGCCAAATCTTAGTTTTAAGTCACTTTTAGAGTGTTAACTGAAAATTCTACAAGGAAAATATATGAAATTGAAAGCTTTGTCTTTTAGTTACATTAGATAAAGGAAACAACATTATCAATAAACAAAAATGAAGCCTTATATTTTCAAAATTTGAAACACATCTTTCGCAGTTTCCGTCATTTTTAGACCATATTTCGACATTTCTACTGAATTTCTGAGAACCTTAGTGTTTCAGAAACTTGAAAAATTGAGAAAAAGACAATTTTTGTGAATTTCACCACCCGCCTAACCTCATAAAAAACATGCAACAAAATGTGTCCAAAAAAAAAGAAGAAAGAACCAACGCGATTCGGCTGGTAGTAAAAAACTAGTTTTTAGTCCTCGTTTGTCGTATATTTCGCACCTCCTGCTAAGTTATGCATTAATGGGAGGCTTCGGATTAAAAATTCATCAACAATGTTGTGTAGCGAGAGAAAAGACAACAACAACAAAGTATAACGAAAATAAGTTGTTTGTGGGTGTAAGCGAGATTGGTGTAACAAAAAAAGAAATAGAGAGCGAAACACCAATTGGCTTATTATTCACACATTATGCACACCTGCTTTATACTTTTTCCTTGGGCTGAAAATGGTTCCAGCAGTACTAGAAAAATGCCAAAAAATACACAAGAATAGAAAAAAAATAGATTTTTTGTTCCGAGTCCTCGACCAGATTCAAAAGCAATTCATAACTTCTTTTTTGGTTCTTTTATTTCCAAAGGCCACAAAAACATGGAATATAAAAGAAGAAAAAACGAAGAGGGTGGTTTTTTAGAACAAAAATTCGTTGTTGATTGAAAGGTTGGTTTAGAGGCCGAGCCTGGGAAAATATGACTAAAAACTGTGAAATTAACTTGGAAAAAGCGAGTTTTCTCGGTCTTAAGGAAACGTTTCGGAAGGTCGAAAAAATGAAGTTTGAGAAATCAGAGTTGTCATCCTGAAAACTGAAGTTGCGAAATTCTCTTTTGTAGTAAATATAGATGAATTTAAAATTACATTCCCGGTATTGTTACGTCTCATACTGTTTACATCAATTTTTCGAGTGAATACAATTATATTTACGCAATTTACTTTTTATGTCAAAGCCGAGGAAAAATGCTGATTTTCAGAAAATCTGTTCATATTTCGTCTGCGAGCAGATTTTCAAAAAGATTCTTGAGAAGAGCGAGGCCTTATGTATCCGGGCTTGAATTTGCAGGTTTCCACAATTTTTTTCGTTTGACATTCTGAGCCGTACGTAACTTTACAAATTAATTTGTTAGATGCCATTTTTCAACTTCGCTTTTTGCCCTTCATTCAAGAAACGTTTTGGGTAGAAATTTTTGGCGATACATATTCTGGATATTTGAGAATCGATGAAAGAACCTCGAAACTTTTTTTAAATTTCTGACATGTACTTGGCAATTGGATCTAGGCTCGAAAATATCGGCCCAAGCAAATCCAAAGCAAAAAAAATCAAACTCACAATTCAAACTGCGAATGAGACGATTTGGACTCTGAAGTGGTTTGAGTTACCATCGGACTCGAAAATTCATTGGCTCTAGCTTGAGGTTGGTTGAACATTTTCAATCGTCTAAAAAATTGTAAATGTTATTTTCAACAGAAACGCTCACAAACCTTTCAACAAGACTTTCACCCATATGTCGAACAGCCTCCGAAGTTTCGCTGTTTCGATTTTTTGGCGATCTGAAAAAGTCAAATAGGAAAAGAGGTCAAAAAGAGGTGATGCAATTTCTAATCATGAGGGTAGCAATTAATTTTCGAACAAATAATAATTATAATGACAACTTTGAATGTGAAATGTTGTAGATGGTTATCGAACAATTTATGCGCTAATCTCGTTATCTTGTTTTTATGCGAATTCAATTAGAACAACACATTTTACAGGATTTTGACACTCTAATGAAGAAAAATAACTTAACTGGGTTATGTGATTGAAAGTGTGATTACACTTGAAAATATGATTGAAATTCGATCACTATCATGTGTTCAATGCGGTTTCAATTTTCAGAATTAGATATTTTTAGCATGATTTTATGCTTATTTATTCTGGAACCGAGAATCGGACACTTCATGTTCATCTGATTCAATAATTAGAGAAATTCATTTCAAAAATGGATACAATGTTTCAATTTTTTCAGAATCGCTGTTTTTTATACGTTTCTTTCAGGATAGTTATTCTGGAATTTCATTCAATTTTAATTTTGTCATGGTTTTAGATCAGAAAATTTTCGATTTCATTTGAGAAATCCTGTATGAAGTGGACTATTATCTCTAATTTTCAATTTTTCATCGTGAAAATTTTGCATGAAAAAAAAAATATATATACATATATATATATATATATGGATCACTATCATGCGGTTAATAAAGTTTCAATTTCCAGCCATAGATACTTTCAGAAACTCTATGTATATTTCAACTAAAACGGAAAATTTTACGTTTGATTTCCAGCAAAAATAGTTAAAGTGTTAATTAATCTTTTTTTTTTCAGAATCGGCGTTCTATATACGTTTCTTTCAGGATAATTACTTCGAAATTTCATACAGGATTAATTTTGTCATCAATCATAATGTTAGCTCCGAAAATTTTCGAATTGAATTGAGAAATCCTGTATGAAATGGACTATAATCTAGAATTTTCTATTTTTTTCCTGAAAATTTGGCATTAAAAATTTATATTTCAGGCTAAATATGGACCAATATCAGGCGGTTAATGAAGTTTCTATTTTCAGAATTAGATATTTTTAAGCATAATTTTATGCTTATTTTTTTGGAATCAAGAATCGGACACTTCATGTTGATCTGACTTCCAGCAAACATTAGAGAATTTCACTTCGAAAATGGCCACAGATTTTTCCGAAATCACCGTTCTTTATACGTTTCTTTCTGGATTAATAATTCGCAATTTCATACAGGCCTGATTTTTGCAAGACTTTAGATCAGAACATTTTCGATTTCATTTGAGAAATACTATTATCTCTAATTTTCAATTTTTCATGCTAACTATGGTTTTTTCGACCATTTTAGGGATTCACCTGGTATATCCATTAAGTGCACACGAAATTCTCAAATAACTCGGAGTTCTACTGACATTCTCCTCAAATTCAATATTTCCAGACGTCAAATCAGTTTCGGACAAAAATCCACGTGGTGACTTTTCACCGAATCCAAAGTCATCACCATTCAAAACTACCTGGAAATACATACTTCATGAATAAACTAGCGAAAGAAGAGAACTCACATGATCATTCCTAGTTGTCACAAATCTGAGATCCATTTCCGACATTGCTCCAGAACTGAAAGTGACATGGTTCTTTTTGTTGCTAGTTGGTGTAGTAGTAATAGTTGCGAGATCCTGTTCAGACTTCATTATTCCTCCAGGTTGTCGTGGTTTTAGTGGTTTTGTTATGCTTTCAGCTGATTCACTAGATGCTGCCTGAAAAAATTATTCGACATTTTTGTGTAACGGAAGTAATTTTTCATGAAATCATAATTCAAGATGATGAATACTTCAAAAACTAAGAAAAATGTTTATTAGTTCAATTGAACATGTCAGGTAGAAAAAGGAAAACAAACCTTTTTATGAGGTAAAATGTAGTAAAATAAAATGTGTAAAAAACACAAATAATTGTTTGCAAAAATTAGGTTTTGGCAAAAATTCCGGTTGTTTTTCAACAAAAAAAAAGTAAATTCAATATTTTTGTTTGGAGTTTTTTTGGAATAGAGTTTTGGAATTTTATCGAACAAACGCAGAAAAATCCCAACTAAACCACAAATTTTAAATTTTTTTCGCTTAAAAACAAGAAAGAAAATAGTATCAGGTTGAAAAATGGAGGAAATTCAGAATTTTTTAAAAATATTTTTCGAAAAATACAAGCCCACAACTACTTTATCAACTCAGTTGGGGGTTTTGATAGAAAAAAAATTTAGAACTATGAAAAGTGGATTCAATGCCAAAAAATATGAATCTTCCTTGTTTTCGATACATATCGACAGTTTTCCCACAAAAGTAAGTGATGTTTTTGAAAATTTTTTGCATGGAAAAAATGCAGGACGTTTTTTACAACGTAAGATAGTAAAAAAAAACATCGCTAAAATAACAAAACTAACATTTAAATTTTTTTTTCGTCGGGTTTTAAAGATATTTTTGATCGCCAAAAACTATTAGGAATTCGGAAAAATGTGAAATTCCTACCTAACAATGATTTTCACACGAAAATCGATCAATTTTTGAAAAATAAACAGAATTTTTAATTCTGTGTATTATTTTAATTTCATCATTTTGAATATTTTCGAAAAAAAAACTCACTCTACTTCTACTACTTGCTCTCAAATTTGAAAATCTACGCATAAGTCGCCTTGCTGGTGAATCCTTAGCAATTCCTTCTTCACTGGATTTCAAACTTCCATCAGATTTTGAAGACGAAACTGAATTTATGACATTATCCTGTGATGTTGATGAAGCGATAGAAGTGTTATGACTGAAAATAAATGGAAATTATTGATTAGTAAACAAAAATTAGTTCCAAGAACCATTATCACAAAAATAGAGATAACACATAATGCGATTAGAAAATTAAAAGAAAACATAAAAGAAAACTCACCCATTGATTTTAGTATTATGCTTTTTTTCGTAGGAGACTTCACGACTTTTACTTCGATGTAGCCGACCGAAAAACGACCCTGAAATTATACAAAGGTTTTTGAAATTTAGGGATTGATGCGTTTACAAAACATGAATTGTTTAAAGAATATATTTTGAATGCGCTAAAATGTTTAACAAAAGCAACAAATAGTTTTCAATTTTAATTTCTGAAATTGTTGCGAGGCTCATTAATTTTCCATTGTTTTCGCCGTTTGACACATTTAATTGTCAAAAATGAAATTTTATTGATTTGGTTTTCACATCGATAACATCATTAAAACTTTGATCAAGAATTTTTTTTTCTAGGTTTAAAAGGAATTAAAAATTTTATCGGAAAATCAGAATTTTTCATCTGAATCTGATTTTGTTCAAATTTTGACTGAGTTTTTCTCGGTGTTGATAATAATAGGAGTACGTAAGAAAAAAGTTCTCAAATTCGTGAAGAAATAGGGAAATGACCGAAATTTTTTAATGTAATTTTTACAGAGGGAGCTAATTTTTGTGAACATTGAAATAAAATCAAAAAATATATGGTTTTTCCGAATTTCAAAAGAACTTGATTTTTCAGAGCGGGATATATAAAATGGTGTTTTTTGAACAATATTCCTGAACTTTGATTTTTAAAAAAAATCATTTAATTCAGAGTTGGGCTATATAAATTTGTAGGAAAAACTCATTTCAGATTTTAATTTTTCTATTCAAAACTTGAATTTTATAAGTTAAAAAAAACTCACCGATAACAGTCTTTTTTGGTTTTTCAGCCATTTCCCAATGAATTGCCTCTGTAAAAAACAAGTTGTTGTTCCTGAAAAAGAAATAAAAAAAACATTTCAAGATAGGCGGAAGCTGGCTGAAATGGAAACAAGCCAAGAAACGGAAAAAACAAGAGAGAAACAATAAAAAACACATTTATTTAACAGACAGAATTGAATGAGCGAAAAAAAGGTTGCAAATATATTAATTAGTAGGGATTCTAGAGTTGTTTTGAAGATCGATTCTGAAAAATTGAATTTAAAAGTTGTTCAATATAACGAAACACGAAAACAATTTAAAATTAATGACAATTTGAACTGACACTTTTCGAAAAACTTTAGTAGTTTCCGATAATCTCAAAAAAAGTGAGAAAACACATGTTGTGCGGCCAAAAAGTGGTCAATTTTGTGTAAAAACGTATATGTGAGATGAAAAATGAGAGAATATAAAATGTGAAAAGATGACTTATTGGTTTGAATTTGGAACCGAATTTTGGGGTATAAAGAAGAACCGTTTCATCTCAATTTACTACTCGTCCAGTCTTTCTGTCGCCAGGCAACATCCTGACTAAAAAGTCACTCTATTCACTAATTATTACAAAGACCACTTTTGAACGCACACATATACATACAAAAAACATTCTCACATACACTAAATATAAACGTAGCCAGATGGTCGGCAGAGAATTATTATTCGTATTTTTGAAAGGGAATTTCGAGTTGGAATTTTTTGCAGATGTGTAAACAGATTTTCATTGTTTACCACAACTTCCATATGATTTTTTTTTCAAATTCATGAAAAATAGAAGAAAGCAATATCCAATCATAAGCTTATTCATGAGAAATATAGTTTTATAATGTTTTCTGGGTCTCTAAAATCAATTTTGTGAGGTTTTTGATATCAGATATGAACTCGGCGTACTGAAAAATACCAGTTTTGAATCTCAAATGATGAAAAAAAAATTCTGTATTAAAAAAAAACCTGGTTTTTTTTCGAGTCATTCGATATGTATGAATCTATTTCGGCACAAAGACGTGATAAAAGTTTAGATAGAGAAAGAAACACTGCGGCTAATCAAGTTTTGGTTTTGAAAATTTCAAATTGCAACATTCGAAAAACAGTAGTTCCAAAAATTCGGATGGGATTAGAAAGCATTTTTCAGGATAGCAAAAAATATTTGGAAAAAATTCAACTTTTTCTGAAAGTAAATAGAACCTGGATATTTCTAGCTTGAGGTAATTCGATCCATATGAACAGGTTTTGACATCAAAAATCCTGTTAAACTTCAATTGAAAAAAAGAAAAATCATAGAGTTAATGGATATTTTATCAAAAAAGCAATTTTTCAGCAATGTGCTCATTTTTTCTTATTAAAAAAGTTTATAATAATTTTTGATCGGCCTGGCAAAACTCAATTAATTTTTTGATCATCTGAACAAGTTATTTTATAGAAAATTAGAAATTTTTAGGTATATTCTAACTATGCATTCTATAAAAAAAGTCTTATCAGCAAACATCATAATGATAACAAAAGGTTCTGGGAAAACATCATACCTCATGGATTATATTGGTGCTCTACTTCCCGATTGAAAGTGATTTAAAAAATCATATTTTCCAACGCTTCTTTTTCTGTTCCGGATCGATTCCATCTTTCAGCGAAACGATTCTCTCGAGAAGACGAGGAACACTGCAAAAAAATTAATTAAAAAAAAAGCTTTCAGGTGTTGACTTACTGGATGGTGTGAAAACGTTTGATTCCAAATAAAGCTTCAAGATTTTGATCGCAAATTACCCATTGTTTCTTACGAATATTGTTCAAGAATCCGACTGTAAAAAAATTTAATTTAAATAAATATGAAATAAAAATTTACCTGTCTAACTCTTTTAGCAATTTTGTCCTTATCACATCTAGTTTTGTGCAGACAATCACAAAATGCGTTTGGTTTCATTTAACCTGAAAGCAAAAAATTTGAAAGCAAACAATCGAATTTAAAACGTTTTTAACCCATTTAGCACGATTTAAAACTCGAGTAAACAAATAACTACGGTCGACAGCTGAGTGCGCCTGCACATTTTGTGTATGCACACTTGTCTACCGTAACCTTAAAATTCAAAAAAATAAATTTTTTTAACGTTGAGAAAAGTTTCGCAATCAAAAAATCGTATGAAAAACCATCAAAAAACTTTTTTTCAGGTAATAAATGCTGCAACAATCATCAGGTGACAATCCTTCGATTGTTGGTGGCCAATTCAACAATGCAAACGCTAAAAAACCAGCCAATTTTGATGAGTAAGACAACATATTTTTGAAAATCTAAATATTAAATCGAAAATAATTCAGAAAAAATGTCAAAAAGTTTCAACCCAAGCAATACAAAAAGATATTCCTCGAATATATCTCAAAAGAAGAGGCTGATCAAGGAATTCTCGATAAGACAATGTTCAAGGGTTCCATTCGGATAAACCCGAAAAACTATCAAGAATGTTTTGTGGATAATCCGAAAGGGACAGGTCATCCTGATATTCAATGTGCTGGTCCAGATCGAAACCGGTCAATGCAAGGAGATATTGCCATTGTTAAGTTTAAAGATAGACTAGATTGGCTTATCAACTTCGGTGAATATATAAAATGGTGGAAGTCGAGTAATCAACCAGAACGAAAACCAACAGTGAAAAAAGGGAATATGGATCAAAAACGGACCCTAAGACTAGTAAGATTCTCAAAAATAAAAAATATTTGAGAACAAATCTTTTTTAGGAAGTCGACGAATACAAAATCGATGCTTCCAAGGTCCCAGAAAAATGTCTAATTCAAACCGGAACAGTCGTCCGAATTGACGAAAAACGGCATTATCGAGTAGCTGCGGGAAAACTACAACTAATGACCAATAATCCTTACAACGTTCTTTTTGTCTCAACAGACTCGCGAATTCCCCGAATGATGATACCAAGAGGAGATGTTGATCCGGAATTCTTTGATAGACCTGGGGTAGGAAAAAAAAAATGTTCATACCTGAAATAAACGAACGTTTTTGAAGGATTTCGAGAGATTCTTGTACACAGCAAAGATGATTGATTGGCGTGCAGAATCGATATATGCTGATGGTAAATTGGTTAAATTGTTAGGCGAAAGTGGAACGATTGGGGTGAGTTTTTCAGTCAACTTGTAGTTTTAATAAAAATTGAACGTATATTTTTTTTATAACTTCACTGAATGAACAGAAGTTTTTGTTAAATTTCAATAATTAAATAATCTGAATTTCAAAAAATCATTTTTTGATTGGTTTTTAATTAAATAAGTGTTTTAAAGAGTTCTTTATCATTAAAAGGAACACTAAAAAATTCATTTACAACCAACTTGTAAAACAGTAAAACCTGGCGCGATAAAAATTAATCTTCAAAAACTTGATTTTTTGCGTTTTTCACTCTCGAAGTAAAATTAGAAGTTTAAAAATTAATTAGGTTGACAGTTTTACGCCAAGATAAACCTATCTCTAAAAAAAATCATTAAAAATTCTGAGAACTTCATAAAATCCCATAAACGAAATTCTGAGCTTCAGAAAAACTTTCAGCAAAAATTGATTATTTTTTAGCTTATCACGTTCTGTAAATATTTCACTGAAAAAGTCCGAAACATCCTCAAAATATCCTTTGAGATCTAAAAAAAACTGATGCTATACGTTTTGCACAAACCGGAAATATCCAATATGAATTCTTTCTTCAATGAGGAAGTTTAGCAGAGCAAAGTCTTGTGAGCAAACTCCGGAGATGAGAACATCCGTGTACGAAAATCAGAAGTTTCAAAATATAGTTCCATGAAAATCTAATTTCAACGCTCTGAAAATGGTAATAAGGGTGCTCATTTATGTTTTTCATCAGACTTCCCGAAAAAAAGTGAAGAAAAAAGTCCAAATTTGTGGATTTTGCAAAATAAAGATGTTCATTTTCAAATAATTTGATATATCAGATGAAATTTTCGAAAAAAAAAATTCACTAGAGACATTTCGAAAAATCTTGGAATAAAAAAAAAGTTCAGAAACTTTCAACGTATACGAAATTTTCTCGAAAACTAGACTTTTCGATGAAAAATCCTTCGAGGATTCCACCTAAAAAAATGTGTTCTTTCCATAAAGAGCAACTTACCAACTCTCCGTACCCCATCTTTGAATAAAATTTCAAATTTAAGCCTGAAACCGAGCGAATCATCTTCGAAGATCAAATCGACGATCGCGAGTTCTCCGACGAATGTCTCGCCAGTCTTCCCATCACCGATGCCGAGCAATGGAGCATCCCCGCAGAAGAACTCGAAAAGCGTCGAGATTTCCGCGACGATCTCGTCTTTACAATCGATCCAAAAACCGCTAGAGATCTCGACGACGCTCTATCCATTAAGCACATCGATGATTGTGATGGTCAAGGAACTCCCGGCTTCGAAATCGGTATTCATATCGCTGATGTCACATATTTCGTAAGAAATGAGACCGAATTAGACAAATGGGCTGAGACTCGAGGAAATTCGACCTATTTGGCTCAGATGGTGATTCCTATGCTTCCTCGAATCCTATGTGAGCAATTGTGCTCGTTGAATCCTGGAGTTGATCGATTATCCTTTTCAACAGTAGTCAAAGTCAACTATGAAGCAGAGGTAATTTTGGTTCAAAAAAGTGGAATACCTGGATGAATTACGTTATTAAAAAATGACAAAACAAAAATAAAATTTTGAAAACTTAATTACTTTGCCGAAATAGACCACCCAAAATCTATCAACCTCAAAAGTAAAAAAAAATACAATACTTAAATCCACAAAGAACTACAAAGAGATTTGTTGAGAAACATAAATAAACAAAGGAAAATCTAGTTTTATCATTCGTAATAATAATTTCCGCATAGTTTTCTTGTACAACATACTTCATACAATGCAAAATTGACGGATAGATCAAAAATCGAAAATTTTCAATAAAATTTCTTTAAAAAAAAAAAAACATATTTTGGGTTTTAGGGCTGCACTTCAACCAAAGCTTTGGAATTTTGAAATTTCAGCCTGTGATTTACCAAAACAAGTACTTTCGACCAATTCAATCTGAGTTTCCTACTGTTTATTTGTCAATTTTTTCAAAAATGTCTAATTTAAGCCGGAAATATCGAATCTTAAAGGGCGACTATGGTCTGAAAACAAGTTTTGCTATTTCTTTTCTTGTTGTTTTTCTTATCATCAATCCGTGAATAGAAAAAATTCTCATTTGACGCTTCCACGACAGGAAAAAGGTGAAAAACAATTCTTGAGCCCGTGAGAACAGATGAGAAAGTTTGCTCTACTGCTACAAAGAAAATTCGAAAATAGTTCACAAACACCAAATATGACGAACAAAGTTTGAATGACGCAATTTTGCACACTGCTTTCAGGGATCACACCATAGTCGCCCTTTAAACCAAAAAATTTCAGATATTAGAAACATCGTTGAAAAAATTCATCTTTATGCGATGTCCAAAGCTGAAAAAAACCGAAAAATCAGCGAAAAAAAACGTTCAAAGCTTCCGCCTGATTCTCTCTGTTCCACACACTCTCTCGAGAGTACTGTACGAGGTCTCGACGCGATTGATCGAAATAGTGTGTGAAACAGAGAGAGTGCTTTGAACGTTTTTTTTTCGCTGATTTTTCGGTTTTTTTTTCAGCTTTGAACATCGCATTAGGTGCAGCAAAATCACATTTTAGAAACTTTTTAGAAAGTTTATTTCAAAAATTTCCAGAGGTTTTATTTTTGTTTTGAAATTCCGAACCGCCAAAACCCGAAAAAAATAGGAATCTCAGAAACTGCAATTTCAGTCATTTTCAAGCAAAACACTTCTTGATTTTTGCTGAAAAACAGGCGAGAAATCAAATTTTTCGTGTTTTTTTTTTTCATAAAAACTGGAAAAATATCTGGAAATTCAAAGCTCTATAGTTCAAATTTCACAATTTTTCGATATTCAGCTTCAATAACCTGAGTGGGATGTGAAAACACTGCAACACTCCCTCCTAGACCTATAAAAATTGTTAATATCCTAATTTTCAGATAAAACATGTTTGGTTTGGCAGAACCATAATTCGTTCACGCGTCAAGCTCGCCTACGAGCACGCGCAAGACTTTATCGAACATCCCGACAAGGATTTCAGTCCCAACGAGCTTCCCGAAATATCCGATGGAGCACTTCCATACGAAATCAAGGAGAAAGTGCTCATGCTCCATAGAGTGGCTCAAATTCTAAGAGCTCGGCGAGAAGAAAGTGGTGCTCTTCGAATTGAGCAGCCAAAGCTGAAATTTTCTGTTGATCCAGAAACGAAACAACCAATTGGAGTGTCGGTTTATGAGGTAAAAAAAAGGTGAAAATAGAGATTTAATGATAATTTTTGAAGATTCGTGATTCGAACAAACTTGTCGAGGAATACATGTTATTGGCGAATATGGAAGTGGCCAAGAAAATCGAAAGCCATTACCCTGAGCTCGCTTTTCTTCGAAATCACCCGCCACCAAAGGAGAAGAAAATGAACGAAGCGGCTGATTTATGCGCGAGAATCGGATTCGGCCTCGATGGAAACTCGTCCTCCCTTTTGGCTAATTCTTTCAAAAAATATAACGGGACATCGAAATTGCACATGTGTATTCGACAGGTTTGACAAGAGGTTCTAATAAGAAATAACAGGGTTTTAGGTGATCTCATCGATTACAATCAAACCAATGCAACAGGCAAAGTATTTTTGTGTGGCTGGAGCTGAGTATTATCGACATTTTGCTTTAAATGTTGACCGGTTAGTTTTATAAAAATATTTTTTCCGAACTGTTGCAATTGAACAGATAATCAAAGAAATACTTGTTTCTGAATATTCAAAGTCGATGCGAAACGTATTCTGTCATTTACAGTGGCGGTCACTAGTGAATTAAATTCTATACTTTTAGCTATAAGTTGGCTGAAAATGGTGAGAATGACATCATATTTTAAATGTGTATTGGTAACATGCATAAAAATATGCTTAAAATAAGAAGTGTCGAAAATTCGCTTGTGGTGTACCGAACTTCCATATGTGAGCAAATTTTTCTAAGCCAGAACGGGTTCTCAGTTTGCGCTGAAACCGATCTCATTGGAAAGAGCGTCTCATGTTCAGTAGAAGATCCAGATAATTTTGATAGGAAAAATTCAGGTTTTTGAGAAAATAGTCTTCAAAGTTGTAAAACACGCGCAAAATATTTAATAGAGAAATAATTAAAATATAATTCACTAATAACCGCTAGCATATGTGAATCGAGTCAAAAACTAAAACATGCTCCGAAATCGGGCTCAAAAATAATTTTTTAATCAAAATCCGGAAGCCTAAAGCCTGAAGGATCAGTCCGTTTTTGAGAGTTGGGCCAAGATTTTTCATGGTCAACTTGACTTTTTCAAATTTCACTTCTAATAAAAAATATTTCAAAGCGGATGTTCTAACTAATTATTGCACTTTATTCCAGAGCCCGATTAGTTACGATTTGAGCTAGCCTGACATCTTATCAATGATTAGAATTGATTTTGAAAAGTTAGAAATACAGTTCGAAAAAAATTCAGTGTCAAAAAAGCCTTTTCTCATTTAGGTTCGAGAAAGTTTCCTAGTTTTGGTTCTGTAAATTTTCAAAATAAAATTTTATTAGTAGCCACAACTTTTAATGTAATAAATTTCGAAACTTGTAAACAATTGGGCTGAAAATGGGAAACAACTAGTTTTAAACAGACTTTTGGATCTTGTAAAATGTTGTAACTCAGATTCTAGATTCATTTAGTTGAAAAACTAATGTTCAAAACAAACAATTAGTTTTTTTTGTCGATGAATCTCAATTTCAAAGTTTTACCAATACATCAGGAAAACAACATAATTAAGCTTTAAAAATGCGCAAAAAAAAATCAGGAAATTCGAATAATCTCAATCTGAAAATGGTTGTGAACTGAAAAATGGTCGTTTCAAAATCCCAATCAAAAAATCGAAGAATTTCATAATCTACTCTAACTTCTCATATTCCAGCTACACCCATTTCACTTCTCCAATTCGTCGTTATCCCGACATGATTGTTCATCGCCAACTGGCTGCTGCTCTCGATGATGGCCCTCTACCACCCCAAAGCGCTGAGGAACTCCACAAAATTGTGAGCATTTTTTTTGAGCCAAGAAACTTATTTTATTTATTTTTAGGCTACTCATTGTAACGAGACGAAGCTTGCCTCAAAAAGCGCATCAGAAGCATCAGCTGAGGTGTATTTCGGAGTTTTTGTGCATGTAAGTTCAATAAAATCATGAAATCTTCAAAAAAAAAAAACTGTTTCAGGCTTCCGGAAAGTTCCAATCTCAAGCCGTTGTTATTGGTGTCATGGATCAGGCTTTCGATGTTATAATTGTCAATTACGGTGTTATCAAACGGGTGTATTGTGATGTATGTTACTGGGGGAAAGGTCGCCAAATTACAGAATTCATTTTCAGAAGCTCAATGCAAAAATCAAAAGGTATGAGGAAACTGGTGATCAATTGGTTTTGGAATGGCCAGCGGATCCGGAAGCCGAACCAGGCAATCGAGATGCGTTCGAGAGTGTGAGTTTTCATTAAAAATGTTTTTTCTAAAAAAAAAGTCGGGTCTTGGTCGTTCGGAAACGGAAATTTTCCAATTTTTCATTTTGGAAAAAAAAAGTCTGAAAATGTTTTCCGAAATCTCGATTTTATTTTGGGAAAGAGCTGAATTAAGATTACAGGAGGACTTTTTTTGAAAGCCCAACAACACTTTTGCTTTATGATAGAGAAATCAAGCGAAACATTCTCAAAACTAAGAGCTCTATGATGTTCTGTGAGGCGTGCTCTCATTTTGAAGTTTTTCCAAAATATCCGGAATTACCGACTTGTTTTTTCAACAATGAAAATGTGCCTTTTCATTGCAAATGGGCGTGTCCCATATTCAGAAGCTGCTTTAGTTTAGAAAAAACCATGCCGCACTTACAAAAAAGATGTGTAGCTTTGTTTTCGAGAATTTATTCACAAAAATCGAAGTTTATAACTAGAAATCACACACCGTAAATTTCAAAAATTTTTGAACGGAGACATCACGTGAGCCATGACTTCTGTTTTGAAAAACATGTGAACCTTTTTTGAAACTTAAAATGTGCTGCATATTTGTAAAAAGGCGAGTTTTATTGCTGATAAGTGACTTTTCCGCATAGTCTGAAAATTGGCACGGCCTCAATCGGAAAAATTTTTTAATTTCTATTAGTCACCTAAAATCCTATCTAGAAATTCATTTTTATAAAAAACCACGTCGCAAAATTGCAAATCCCGTATCGTTTTGAAAAAGTGCTCATTTCAACACTGAGCATGTGCGGTGCAATTACAAATGAGCGTGTCCTATATTCAAATCTTGCTTGAGTTAAAAAACGATACCGCAATTTTAGAGAAAAGGTGTGCAGCTATGTTTTTAAGAAATTTTTCACAAAAATCAAAGTTTATAACTAGAAATCACACAAAAATAAAAGTGCCGTAAAATCATCACGAAAGGCATGACTTCTGTTTTGAAAAACATATGAATCTTTTTTGAAACTTAAAACGTGCTGCATATTTGTAAAATAGGTGTGGTTGCTTTTTTGAAGCTTAAGCCCATGTGTCCGAAAAGCACGTATCCAGAAAGTTGGTTAGATGTCAGAATCAATAATTTTCAACCTTGAAAATGACTAAAAAAATTCGAATTTAACCGCTTCTTCAAATCTTAAAAAAGAGCACTGGTAGATTATATCTGAAACTTTATCTGAAAATATCAACATACCTTCCAATATCCCTCTTGTTTTCAGACCATCACAATCTGCACTGTCGTCGATGTCGAATTGTATCCATTGAAAGAGGTCGAAGTCGGCGCCGTCGTTCTTCGTCCAAATCTCGTTCAACGTGGCAAATATGCGAAATCGTTGCGGCAAATGTACGACGAGGGTGTTAGTAGTTTAGATGAGGATTGATTCATATATATATATACATATATACATTATATTTATTCTATTTTTTTTCGTCTTTTTTGGTTCGTTTTTTTCTCTGTTAACTCTTGACTTTTTTTTCGTCATTTTTAACCTGGTGGCATGTCGATTGGAGCTGGTCGTTTCAATTGTGATAAAACTTGACTTCGAGATACTTTCTGTAAACGAAAAATGAGAAATTTTTAATGTCTATTTTTGGCTCCGGGACATTTCGAAACCAAATTTTGTTAACAAATGTTTTCGGGTACGCCAAACATTATGGTGATGTTCATTTTTCACCGAAAAAGAGCTGAACCTGGGTTTTCTCCTATTTAAGGTAAAAAATTGACTGACCCAGATTTTTATGAAATTTTCAGACAAGGGGTGTTAGAGTATGGATGTTTATTTTGCACCAAAATAGAGTTGTACTCGAGTTTTCTCTGTTTCAAGTTCAAAACTGACTGACAAGTTTTTGGTGCGAAATAAACATCCATACTCAAATACCCTTTCTCTGAATATTTCATCGAAATCTGGGTCAGTTAATTTAGGACCTAAAATAGGGGAAAACTCAGGTACAGCTTTTTTTGGTGAAAAATGAACATCGCCATCATGTTTGGCGTGCCCGAAAACATTTGGTAACAAAATTTCAACACTTTTTTGCCCAAGTTTTTACCTGATCCTGATCATATAGAGCCACTGAGCTCAACGATCTTTGCCTGGGCTCCGCGTCAATTGGAGTAATTGAGATGGATTCGGCGTTAGCTGACACGAAAGTGAACGCATCGTCATCGGATGTGATTTTGCGGATCACAGTCGGCCGATTATTGGATTCGAATCCGCCGCCGATCGAATATTCATCGTCGGAATCGGAATTCGATGTTCTCAACGACGAAGAGGACGATGGTGATGATGAGGTGCGCGATGATTTTCGGTCGGTTTGAAGGGATGGTGATGGTGGCTCGGATCGTGGCAAAGATTGGAATGGTGGTGGTGGGAGTGGTGTGGTAGGAATTGGTGGATCGGATGCAGATGGGTTCTAGAAGGTAAGATTATTTTCAAATTTTCTCTAAAAAACTAACATCAAAATATTTGAGAAAATTATACTCGAATCAAATTTTTTTTTTTAATTTTCGGAAAAAACTAATGAAAACAATTTGAAGCTCATTTTTCCCGGAATTTTTTTTTTATCAAAATGGAAAAACAATAAATATCATATTTCCAGAAGAAGGCCATTCCTATGGATTCTCTTCTGCAAACTTTAAAAAAAACTGAAAACCGCTCATTCTCTCACGAACCCCTGAGTTCTTCAGGGCACACTATACTAGTACAAAGCCGAGGTTTTTCGAGAACTCACATGGAAATCCAGAGAGATCTAACTATGATGAACTTGATGTCTTTAGATGCGTCGCGGTTGCGTTGCGTATTTTTTTAGAGCTGCAAGTCATTCTCTTTCTCTTGAAAATGCTCAATTTTAGAGAAGTTTTTGTGTTTAAAAAAAAAAGATACTCTGATGCAACATTTTCAAATTTTTAGAAAAAACTAATGAAAACACTTTGAAACGTATTCTATCGGGAAATATTCATATTTTTGTAAGAAAAAATGGAAATAAGCTTTTAATTTTTCGAAAACAAGCCATTCATATGGACCGAAATTCTGGAAAAAAAAAACTGGAATTCACTCAATTTTTTGAGAGCCCCTATGTTCTTCAGGGACCACTATATCAGTACCGAGCCAAGTTTTTTTTCGAGAATGGAAATCCAGAGAGATTTAACTACATGATGATGAACTGGGTGTCTTCGGGTGCGTAGCGGTTGCGTTGCGTGTTTTTTCGAGCTTTGGATCATTCTTTTTCTCTTGAAAAATTCTCAAATTTTGAGAAGTGATGTTTTTTTTCTGAAGATTTATCACCAGATAGCATAATTAAATTTTTTGAAAAAAAAACTAATGAAAACATTTTGAAACGTATTTTTCCCGGAAATATTTATTTTTTGTAGAAAAAAGAAATAAAATCTATGTTTGTGGTAGAATGCCATTGTTATAGATTCCAAAAAAAAATTTAAAAATCGTTTCAGTTTATTGGGCAGGCCCATATATCCTAGGAACCACTATCTTAATAAAAACCGCCAATTTTTTAAAGAACCTGGTCTTAAGGGAATGCAGGAAGATCTAACTTTAATGAATTGGATGTTTTCGTATGCGTCGCGGTTGTGTCGCGTGTTTTTTTTTGAGCAATTTGAAACGTATTCTATATGGAAATATTTCTATTTTTGTGAAAAAATGGAATACAGCTTTTAATGTTTCGAAAAAAGCCATTCATAAGGACCAAGATTTTGTAAAATTCTGAAAAAAAACTGAAATTCACTCAATTTTCCGAGAGCCCCTATGTTCTTCAAGGATTCAATACCTGGTAGCATTTT
This sequence comes from Caenorhabditis sp. 38 MB-2015, assembly GCA_900536415.3. NCBI lineage: Eukaryota > Metazoa > Nematoda > Chromadorea > Rhabditida > Rhabditidae > Caenorhabditis > Caenorhabditis quiockensis. Next base: position 62,516 of record LR550258.1, on the reverse strand, counting down.
TAAATGTTTTGAAAGAAACTAATGAAAATATTTTGAAACGTATGAAATTTTTTCTCATTTTATGAGAAAAAAAATAACTGCAATGTATCTGAAAGAACGTCATGCACATGGAGCAGATTTAGAAAAAAAAAACTGAAGTCCTATAATAAATCAGAGAGAAGGTACTTTTTTCGAGTACCCAGTTTTATGGAAAATCAGAGAGATCTAACTATGATAAACTGGATGTCTTCGGATGCGTCGCGGTCGCGTTGCGTATTTTTTTCGAGCTGCGAGTCAGTAAAAAATGGTCAAAACTTCGAAGAATTGTGGTTTCTAATCGAGCTGCAGCGTTTCGAACGTTTGAATTTTATAGTAAAAACTAATAAAAAACACTTTGAAACGTATTTTTCAGAGTTTTATTGAGGTTATAAAAAAATTGAGGTACCGTAATTTAAAGGTACATATCACTCTGGGGTAATCGAACCCGAAAAATTCGATTCTGAAGTCAGAATACACTAAAATTTCTCACCAAAGTCAAAAAAATATGGATTTTCAATAGAACCTACCGCCCTTATCCTTCGTTTCGGTATCGTCCTCGCATCCAGAATCATCTCCTCCCTAAATTGATGATTCACCGGTAGCGACTCGGCGAATCGCGTTCGCACATCTTTCATCGCCGGCGGCGCGCCAAACAACGTCAACTCGACATCTTCCGACTTTTTCGACGTCATCGAACTGGGCGGCGGCGAATAATTCGCCGCGTTCATCATTTGATGGTCGCGAATTCGCCCCGCCTGCCAACCATACGAATCGGTGGCGGCGACGATGCTCGCCGATGGGAAGACGCGACGACTTTCGCGTGGTCCGCGAATCGTCGGACCACGCGAATCAATGTACATGTAGGTGTTTTCGCGATGCGTGAATATTGTCGGGGTTCGCCGGCGATTCGGAGCCGGCTCTTCTGGAGCCCCTGAAGACGGCGCAGGTGGCCCATACGGATTGTCGTCGATCTCATCCTGTTGCGACCATTCGGAAGTGTCGAAGAGCGACTTAAAGAGCTTGCCTTCTTTGCGAGTCTGACGAATTTGAAGAAAAGCGACGAGTGGGACAACGAGAAGGGGACCAATCATGACAGTCCACGCGACAAACTCGTATTCAATTGGGATGGGTCTCGCAGCGAACGAAATTCGCTGATAACCAAACACCGACGCCATTAAGAGAATCTGAAATTTGAAAAATAGTGAAGGGTTACGGTAGCTAAAAACTACAGTAGTCTAATTGAATGTAGAAAAAAACTAGGGTTCCTGAAAATCTCCAAATCAAACAACTAAGCTTGTTCGCTCCATTGAGAAAAAACAATTACCTTTGACTACGGTTTGTGAACATTTACGTCAAGTTGTGTATTTTGTGTGCAAACACCAAGAAAATTTCAGTTTATTAGGTGATTTTCGACCCGATTTTAGAATTTTGAAAAATCTGAATCCGAATCAAAGAATTTTTGGAATTCCAGTTTATTAGGTGAATTTCGACCCGATTTTAAATATTTTTGATAAAAATTGAGCTCGCTATGATTTCCTACAAACCCGATTCAGTGAAGTTTTTCAGAGAAACTATCATTCTGGGCCGAACATAAACCAGGCCCGGTCCGAATTAGGACTTATATCTTCGCCAGAGCCTTTACTACATTTTTCGTAGATTGAAAAATACGTTTCAAAGTGTTTTTATCAGTTCTCACTTTGAAAATGTAAGTTAATTAAAATTCCTTCGGTATTTTATTAATTTTTGATAAAACATAGTACCTCAATATTACAGAATGGATATCAGTTTGTTCAAAAACCAACAATTAAATCGGTGAAATGCGCTCTATAAATAATATGGAATTTCGTCAAATTTTCAAAGTCCTCCGAAAAGCTTCTGAACTTACAGTAACCCAATGGCAGCAATTGAATTTCGAAAATAAAAGTTGTGCTCCTTCAAAGTACGGTTTTCTAAAATTTCTCTACAGCACCAAAAAAGCTACATCAAACATGGAAAAATACGTTTCAAAGTTTTTTCATTATTTTTTTCCTAATAGTTCCAAAATGTTTGGTGGTCAATTATCATTTTTTGGAGGACATAACTTCTAAAAAAAAATTTGATCAATTTTAAAGACACGCAACGCAATCGCGACGTAACCAAAGACATCCAGTTTATCATAGTTAGATATATTTGGATCTTCATGAAACTGGGTTTTTGACAAAAACGCAGCTCTAAATACACTAGTATTGTAGAGGTCCCTGAAGAATATAGGGGTTCTTGAAAAAGTTTAATTATTTTCAGAATTTCGTGAAATTTGGTCTAGCTTCGAAAAATATATAATTTCAGTTAGTTTTCCAGAACAAAAAAATTCCCGGGAAAAATACGTTTCAAAGTGTTTTCAATATTTTTTCCTACAAATTGAAAAACGTTGGACAATGGCAACAAAATCAAATGAAACTACAGTGACTCGCACGCGACGCACACACACAATCAGGGTTCCGACCCGGGTCGTGCTTCCCCGGGTGGCTGTTGCAAAAAAGTCAAAAAACCGGAATCGGGTTTGGATTATTACTTTCCGGTCCATACAACAAGACCAATTTCTTATTTCTAAAAAAGTCTGTCCGAATCAATAAAATCCGGGTAGATTATTTATAAACTCGACTCAAGTCCTGACCAAACTTAGACTGTACTCGATCCATTCGACCCAGTCCACATGTAATTTTTTGGCTCACTCAACCCGGGTAAAAATCCGACCCGAATCTCTGAACCAAGACTAGACCTTGCTCGTTCGGCGGGATTATACAAAGTGAGCGACCCGACCCATGTCAAGACGGGTCGGGTCAAAATTGAAACAGATTTGACCAGGGTGGAATTGAGATAGGTCGGCCCATGACCCGGGTCAAATGGGTTTTGTCCTAACCGGATCGGGTCATGACCTGGGTCCAGTCAAAGCGGGTACATGTTTGAGTCTACTTGAGTCGAGTAAGATCCGGTCAAGAAATTATCGGTTGTAACAGAAATGGAACATGATCTAGTCCGAGTTGATTTAGGGTATGCTTTGAGCCCGGCCAAAAAAACTAATAATAAGTATGGGTGATTTTTGGAATAGTCCTGTTTACATAATTATGATCGCAGTATCTGAGTTTGCAGTTTGTACCCATTGACCCGCGTGAGTCGGAACCCTGCACGCAACGCATGATCTTTCATTGAGAAGCTAGCGTTGCGTGTGTGCGACGCGTTATATCGATACTATTTTAGGCTAAAATAATAATTATTTCTTGTACATTTAAAATATTCACGAAATATAGGGGTTATTGAGAAAACTGTCTTATCCAGAAAAAAACAATATGAACTTAATGTCTTCGGATGCGTTGCGGTCGCGTTGCTTGTTTTTTTTAGCTTCAAGGTAGTATGTTTCTCTTGAAAAATGCACAAAATCTAAAAGTTAAGTGTTCTCGAAACCAAGTCCGTAATTCTGAATTTTAATTCAAAAAACTAATTAAAACACTTTGAAACCGATTCTTCACAGGCATTTTTTTTTTAGAAAATGAAAATAAAGTCTTGATGTCTCCAGCTGCGTCGCGGTTGCGATGCGTGTTTTTTAAACTGTCATAACTCGGCTCAAAATGGTCTGTTTGGATTTATATTTCGCACAGATGTGCTCAAGGTAATAAGAATCTTACTCCAGAATTTTATCTGAAAATTTTCATTATTTATAAAAAAATTTCTTGCTAACCGGCTGATTTTTGAATTTGAATATGTTTCTGAAAACACAGTGAAGCTTCAATAGGCCGTAGAATGCTTGAAAATTGATAAATATACTTTGAATCCTGATAAGAGTCATATTAATACAATGCTAATCGATACCGAAATTCACAAAAAATTTTGAATTTTGGCACAAAACTTTTTTTTTGCAAAGTAAGAGAATTTTTTAATCTGAAAAACTGGAGCACATTGCTGATACCTTTGAGCACAATTGTGCAAAATATGAGGCCGAACGGACAAATTTGAGCCTAGTTATGACGATTCAACCAATGAGGTGTATACTTTTGATTTCTACTGTATATGAACTACAGCGACCGTTTTTCAAGAACCCGGTTTCATGGAAATCCGAATATATATCCAACTATCATGAATTAGATGTCTTCGGCTGCATCACAGTTGCGTCGCGCGTTTTTCAAACATTTCACATGAACAATTCGTTTTTAGAAAAACAATTAAATTATTCCTCTATCGTTTTGGAATATTAAGGCAAAAACTAACAAAACAATTTGAAACGTATTCTTCCCGAGAGTTTTGATGGACCTTTTTGGGATTTCACAAGAAATTTTGGTACCATAATTTAAAGGTACATATCACTTATTTATCGAAACTCAATCGAGTTACAGTAGTTTCAGCAGATTTTCAGAAGGTAATTGGACCTGAAGAAATCGACGTTCTAACTTCGAAAATCTAAAGAAAAAATTTCACATCAGCATTTCGCCGATTGAAACTTGGTTTTTAAACAAAATAATATCTATTCCGTACTATTGGGTTGGAATACCGTAATTTAAAGGTACAGACCAATTATTTGTAGAATTCAATGGCTTCCATAGGGTTACTGTAGTTTCGTTTTTGAACATGAAAGAACCAAAAGTGGGGTTATTAGACCTCTAGAATTCGATTCTGATATCAAAATTAACTAAAAATTCCATTTAGATGGGATATATGAGCCTAGTTATGACGATTTAACCAATGAGGTGTATACTTTTGATTTCTACTGTATATAAACTACAATAACCGTTTTTCAAGAGCCTGTTTTCATGAAAAATCATGAATTGGATGCCTTGGGCCTCATCGCGGTTGCATCGTGTGTTTTTTGACATTTCAAGTGAAAAACTCTTTTTTTCAAAATATCAAATGAGAATTTGAAACGTATTCTTTGGCATTATAAAAAAGTTTAGGTACCGTAATTTAAAGGTACACATCACTTATTTTTTGAAATTCAATCGATTTCATCAAGTTAAGGTTTTCAGATGGTAATCGGATCTGGAAAATCTGACAAAATTCAGTTTCACATCAGTAAAATGTGATTATCAATGGAGCGCGTTTGGCCAATCGAGTTTTGATTTTTGAGAAAAACAAAATAATATTCATTTGGTTATTTTGGGTTACCATATACTGTAATTTAAAGGTACATCATATTTATTCGTATTAGCCAAAAGAACTGAATGACCACGTCATGTCAACGCAATGAAAAACAATAATTTTCGAGGCTGAAAGAGACGCAGAGAAAAGTTCTCCGAGAGAAGTACAACAGTGAAAATTTCCATGGCCGACTGGTTAACGGGCATGTCTTTGAATCGAACGACGGCGCCGAGCTCTGGTTCGATTCCCCCATGCGCCAAAACTATTTTATTATTTTTCTTTTTTTTTCAAATTACATTTTTTTTTACAACGCTCTCTTGTCAGATACTAAAAAATACACTTTCGCAAATGTTTTGAGATTATTTTTGAGTTTCGAAAACACATTAAACTGTAATTTGAAGAAAAAAAAAAGAAAAATAATAAAAAAGTTTTGGCGCATGGGGGAATCGAACCAGAGCTCGGCGCCGTCGTTCGATTCAAAGGCACGCCCGTTAACCAGTCGGCCATGGAAATTTTCACTGTTGTACTTCTCTCAGAGAACTTTTCTCTGCGTCTCTCTCAATCTCGTCAATTGCATGCTGACATGACGTGCGACTGCCATAGGGTTACTGTAGTATCGATTTTAAAACCCAAAAGTAGGGTTATTGGATCGCTAGAATTCGATTCTGATATCAAAATTAACTAAAAATTCCATTTAGATGGGATATATGAGCCTAGTTATAACGATTTAACCAATGAGGTGTACTGTATATAAACTACAATAATCGTTTTTCAAGAGCCTGTTTTCATGGAAATCCAAATATATCTAATTATCATGAATTGGATGCCTTTATAATAATATTATATGGGCAAAAAAAGTTGGCTTTGAAATGAGAAAATATTCAAATCTCTTTTTCGTTGGCTTACAGTATGCTCGTTGTTCGCTTCGAGATATTTTTTGAAGGAAAAATTAAAGGCGCGCCGATTGAATTTTACTGGTACATAGTTTCAGCATTTTCAGCCAGACTCACCGTCAAAATCACAGGGCACACAAAAAGCAGCGAATACTTGATATAAATCCCACCAGGTCCCAAAACGGCAATAATTTTGTCTCGAACTCGTGTGGCTTTTGATAGCGACACCCGTGGGACTCGCAACATTTCCGAAATATCCCTTAGATAATTGTCAATCCCATAAACATAGCAAACAATGACAACGGATAATAAGGCCAGGGAGAATGAGTTCCAATTGGCGTTGAGGTTCTCGATGGCGTGAAACACGTAGATGCCACCTTGGGCGCAAAGGGGCAAGCCGAAAAAGAAGCCTAGGAGACATAAGAGGGCCAAAAGGCGGTTCTCCAGCGCCTTGTTTTTTGTGGAGAAGTGATTCATGAAAGCCGAAGCGATCATTTCCAACCTAGGAAAAAAAAACGTTTTCAGTTTAAAGGGACATTGGGTCTTACCACGCGAATTCTGCATCCAGTGCCGCCAACACAATCATCCCAAAAAACAACATGGCCCAAAGGCCTCCCCAATTCATAAAACTCGTCACTCCTGGGTATACTGTGAATGACAAATATAGTGGGTCGTGTTCTGTAAAACATATAGTACTACAGTACTCTTCTGGGAGTACGGTAGGTTGGAACTCACTCAACACGTCATCCACATTTGTGTTGGATTCGGAGGCGATGAATCCGACGAATGAGAAAATGACCATTGCGCAAAGGGTTGAAGTCAACGCGTCCCTAGAAATGAATTCTTTTTGATACAGTACCTCATTGGGGTACTGTAGTTCAAAACAAAAAACTAGAGGATTACTGTATCTCGACGATCTACAGCTTTGGTTTCAAAAATCTAGGTTACTGTACTTTCACTTCAAACCAAAGAGTTTTGTACTACTATGCTATTTTTCTGGTAACTCGGATTACTGTAGTTTCAGAAATTCATTGATATAAAAACTACAGTAACCCGGACACCACTACAGTACCCCCAGATTACTGTATCAGGTTATCAAAACTACAATAGCTTTTTTGGCACCAAAGACGTGGAAGTAAGGTACAGTAACCCAGTCTAGCTACTTTTCTATATAAAAACCAGTTATAGTATCCAAACTACAGTAATCCAAAAACTCAGAAAACTTACAGTAATCCGGATAATACTACAGTAACCCGTATACTATTACAGTGACCAAGAGATCTAGCTGTTTTTCTTTAAAAAATCCCTTTACTGTATCCAAACTACAGTAATCTGCAGTATTCCGAGCAGATGTTGGTTTTCATGAACTACAGTATTACCAAAATAATGCAGGTTAAAAACTACAGTAACCCGGTTACTACTACTACAGTAACCCGGTTACTACTACTACAGTAACCCGGTTACTACTACTACAGTAACCCGGGTACTACTACTACAGTAACCCGGGTACTACTACTACAGTAACCCGGGTACTACTACTACAGTAACCCGGGTACTACTACTACAGTAACCCGGTTACTACTACTACAGTAACTCGGTTACTACTACTACAGTAACCCGGTTACTACTACTACAGTAACCCGGTTACTACTACTACAGTAACCCGGGTACTACTACTACAGTAACCCGGTTACTACTACTACAGTAACCCGGTTACTACTACTACAGTAACCCGGTTACTACTACTACAGTAACCCGGTTACTACTACTACAGTAACCCGGGTACTACTACTACAGTAACCCGGGTACTACTACTACAGTAAACCGGTTACTACTACTACAGTAACCCGGTTACTACTACTACAGTAACCCGGTTACTACTACTACAGTAACCCGGATACTACTACTACAGTAACCCGGTTACTACTACTACAGTAACCCGGATACTATTACAGTAACCCAGAGATCTAGCTACTTTTGTTTGAAAAATCCTATTACTGTATCTAGACTACAGTAATCCGGACGAAATCAGTAAATCGGTTTCTTTAAGTCCAATTACCTTCTGAAACTACAGTAACCCGAGGCCTACAATTGAATTTGGGATCATAAAAACTCACATGATAACCAAGAGAACCGAGTCCCTGTACACATTATTGCGATATCTCGAAAACGCGGCCATCGATATCAGCGGTCCCGCATCGATTCCCAGCTCATAGAACACTTGTTCAGCCGCCGATTTCCAAATTTGCCATTTCCAAAGTTTCGAGCCATCAACGCTGAACAAGAAATTGAGGCCCTTATTGGCTCCGGGCAGACTAATTCCACGTAGAAGAAGGGTGGAGAGCAAAAAGTAGGGAACGGTGGCGGTGACATTCATCGTAGACGCAATTGAGCCGAGACCTTTGAAGACGCCGAAAAAGACGAGAAGCCAAGCGGCGGCTAAGGAAAGGACCAAATGGGTCTGAAGGGGGCCCAGAGTGAAATCGCCGAATGTGGAGAGGGAGAGCACTTCGGAGCTGGAAAAATGTTAGGTTTGAATGGGGCCTAGTGTTTGACAAGGGCAATGTTTTCATGAAAATGTGCAGGTTTTACGGCGAGATATATATCATTTTATAGATCTTGACACGCTGAAAACGAATGTGTTATCAGTTTTTGCCACATGCAATCCTCAACACGCAATTTTCAACCTTGAAATTTACACTGAAAATACAAAAAAATGCTCGAAAAATCATCAAAAATGGGATGGTATACTATACTATAGGGTAACTTTTTGTCCTGAAAACATCATGACAATTAGTTTTTTGCAAAAATGGAAAATTACAGCATTTTCAGCAAATTTGCATTTTTCTTTTACGACAAAAATAAATGAAAAACTGACAGACAAAAATAATAATAAAATACGTGAAAATATTACGTGGACTCGTTTTCATGCCGTTTTTCTTTTTTTTTTTCCGTAAAGGATTTCCATGCTCTAAAATTTCCAGCCTAATTTTGAGGTTTTTGAAGAAAATAAACATTCCAATGTTCTTTTTCATATTTGATTACCCCCTTAAAAGCCCTAAAAATCGCTTTAAACAGGTTTTCTCACTTTTCAGCTTAAAACTTTGAAGCTGAAATTCTTGCATCGAGAATTGCGTTTGGCAGAAATTGAATACATGATGTTGATCAGCGTTCAAAAATCTATCGAATGACATATTTTTCATCGAAAAACTCCACTTTTTTTTCGAACACATTCCCTTCTGAGTTAATGTAGTTTGCAGGGTTCCCAGTTTTTGGGTGGCTCCTGAAACGGACCTGGTCCGGGTTATTCATTTTGATTTTTTTTTTCTAAGAACACTGAGCAAGCTTCTGAAAAAAGCCAGAAATCGTTCCGATAACGGATTCTCGATCAGCGTTTCCAGATATATAAAATGATATATGTCTGGTCGAAAAACTCCATATTTTCCTCAAAACATTCCCTTGTGAAACGGGCACGATAAAAAAAACAGAGAATAGCTCCGGAGAGCCGGAGAAATTCATACTACTGTAGGGCGATAAAGTTTAGGTTACTTTAGAAAAACTGTACAAGTACTGTACTTCTTTGAAGCTTGTTCTACAGTAACCCGATTAGTGATACCATAAAATTTTCTCTTCTCACAGTAATCAAATTCTGGGCGTCAAAACGCAGTAAGCCTATAAAAATCTAGATAATCAAAAACTACAGTAATCTTCATTAGCTAGTTTGATGTGCAGGTTCTCTGGGAGAGGGGGTACTGTAGAATTTTCAACCAACCCCTTCAACTCACTGAAAAAACGCTTCTGGCGCTGTGATTGAATTTGTCGCATTGAAGCACTCGTGAAGATGATGAAGGTTACAACACTTGCTGTCCAACTGCCATTCTTCGCCACAATATTCCCACGGTAATTTTCCGTTCAGTGTTCCTTTAACCGAAAGGAAGAAGTAGTGAATAGCCCATGCGACAATGATATTATAGTAGATGGCGACGGGAATGGCGATGACGACTAACGCCCAACCAACACCTGCAAATTACTGTAGTTTAGATACAGTACATGTCTCGAGAGGATTATAGTACCCTAGAGACTTGCACATCAAACTCTGGGTTACTGTACTTTTTATAATCCCTGTATTTTATGAAAAACGTTTTTTCTACGTTTCAAATTTTAATAATACAGCCAATCAGAATTTTCAGGATATTAAAATCCAGAGTTTTGGGTTAAATTAAATAAGACGGTTTAATGTAATCTAATGTGAAATAGGTGTAAAAATGGATCTCCCCAAAACGGGTCCAATCAAAGAAAAAAAAAGGTCCAGCAAAAATTCAGTTTTTCACAGATTACTGTACTTTCCAAGTTTCAAATATTTTTGAAATAGTCAACATGTAGCCAAAACTCAGGTTGCTGTAGTTTATATACAGTAGTGAGCAAAACTTTGTACCCTGTTGGCTAAATCGTCATAACTTCGTTCAAAATAGTCAAAAACTTGAAATTTTCAGAAGGAAATAATTTTTTAAGATATCGTACTACAAATTCTGAAACATTTTTCTGGTACCTTCGAGCACAAATGTGCAAAATATGGGGCCAAATGCTCCATTTTGAGCCGAGGTATGGCGTTTTAACCAACAGGGTCTAATTTTTTGCTCTCAAGATTACTGTAGTTTCATAAAATCATTTTCTAGGAACCGATAACTGCTACTACTCTACTGAAGGACTACATTAGTCATATAGTAGGACAATAGTAGGTTATTGTACCCAATAACTACAGTAATCCTGAGATCCCAAGCTGAACTACAGTACTCCCCCTCACCAACCCGCTCCAATTGGCATCAATTTAGAGAACGCAGTGTTAGCCGCCTGTCCCGTATATTGTCCAATTGAAAGATGCAAAAACACCAATGGCAATCCGAAAAATATGAGAGAAAATATATAAGGAATGAAGAAAACCCCGCCGCCATGTTGATAAACTTTGGCGGGGAATCGCATCGTATGCCCCACGCCGACCATGAATCCCAAACAGGCTAGGAAAAAGTCTTTCTGGAAAATGAAAAGGGGGGGGGGATTTTCAGGCCGAATCAAGGCAGGCCTACCTGTGTCAACCAGAGCTCTCTTCGATCGTTTTGCTTGGCCTGGCCGAGAAGATCCGATCGTCGATAGAGTTGTAGTTGGTCCCACCAGTGTGGTCGTTGTGGCAATTTTGGGTTGGGTTCGATGGTTGCAATGTCGACGGTCTGGATGACGTCGGGGGCGGACTGAAAGCATCGCCTACTTTTAGGATCTACAGTACCCCTCTGATATCCAAGTTACTGTAGTTCCAGTTTTTTTTTACATTGAAAATAAGCTCATGAAACTATGGAAAAAAATTCCAATAGAGTAGTTCTAGCACGTAGAAATCGAATTTGATATTGAAAATTGAGCTTCTTCTTTCTTTCCATTTTCAGAGCGAAAACTTACAGATTTGTGAAAGGAAGCTAATTTTTTCTCGCTCAGAATATTCTCAAATTTTTTATGGATATTCTACAAGATAAAAAGATTCATACGATAGAAAAAAACATGATTATCAATGGAGCGCGTTTGAGTTTCAGGAGAACTGGAACAACCTACAGTAGTCCCAGTTTTCAGACCGAAATGAGAAAAAATTTCAAATTTTCCGGGTTTTTTCACAATCTGAATCTTTTTAAGGCTGAGATAACGATTTTCCAACACTACAGTAATCAATAATTGTTTGTTCAGAAATATGAAAAACTACAGTAACCTTTGAAATAGGCTTGGTTCGATAAAAAAAACGGGCCCCGTCCTATTTTTGAAACAGAATCTAGAACATTTTTCGAGAAATTGTGTTATTAAAATTCTGAGAATCCAAAAAAAAAATGCATTTCGGTCAAATTTTTGGGTCCCAAAGAACGTCAAAAAAAAATAAGACGAGGTGCGTTTTTTTTTCTCTGATCCGACCCATTTCAGAGAATTTTTCGGGTCATCTGGTCCGATTCAGAAAAACTTGTTTAGGTCCGTTTTTAAGGGTTGCGCTATCGGAACGATTTCTGGCTTTTTCAGAAGCTTGCTCATTGTTCTTAGAAAAAAAAATCAAAATGAATAACCCGGACCAGGTCCGTTTCAGGAGCCACCCAAAAACTGGGAACCCTGCAAACTACATTAACTCAGAAGGGAATGTGTTCGAAAAAAAAGTGGAGTTTTTCGATGAAAAATATGTCATTCGATAGATTTTTGAACGCTGATCAACATCCTGTATTCAATTTTTGAAAACGCAATTCTCGATGCGAGAATTTCAGCTTCAAAGTTTTCAGGTAAAAAGTGAGAAAACCTGTTTAAAGCGATTTTTAGGGCTTTTAAGGGCCTAATCATAGGGTAATCAAATATGAAAAAGAACATTGGAATGTTTATTTTCTTCAGAAACCTCAAAATTAGGCTGGAAATTTTAGAACATGGAAATCCTTTACGGAAAAAAAAAGCTCATGTAATATTTTCACGTGTTTTATCATTATTTTTGTCTCTCAGTTTTTCATTTATTTTCGTCGTCGATGAAAAAATTCAAATTTGCTGAAAATGCTGTAATTCTTTATTTTTATGCAAAATAAACTGTCTAGATATTTTCAGGACCAAAAATTTACCCTATAGTATCGTTCTCATTTTGAAGACTATGATTTAAACAAAAAGAATTGCTTCAAGAATATAGGGGTTTTTGAGAAAGATCAATTTTTCAGAATTTCGTGAAATTTGGTTAGTAGCTCTCTTTTGGAAATATATAATTTCAGTTCATTTTCCACAAAAAAATATCCCGAGAAAAATACGTGTCAAAGTGTTATTAGTAGTTTCATCCTACAAATTGAAAAATGTTCGACAATGGCAACAAATTCAACTGAAACTACAGTGGCTCGAAAATTCGTAATCAATTTTTGCCAAAACACGATTTTTGATGCGCGAATTTCAGCTCCAAAGTTTGCAGCTAAAAAGTGAGAAAACCTCGATTTCGATGGCTTTTAAGGGCCTAACTATAGGGTAATCAATTATGAAAAAGAACATTGGAATATTTATTTTCTTCAAAAACCTTGAAATTAGGTTGCAAATTTCAGAACTTTTCAAATCCTTCACAAAAAAAAACCGAAAAACGGAATGAAAACAAGACGGCGTAATATTTTCACGTGTTTTATTATTATTTTTGTCGTAGAAGAAAAATCCACATTTGCTAAAAATGCGGTAATTTTTCATTTTTATGCAAATCAAACTATCTAGCTATTTTCAGGACAAAAAGTTACCCTATAGTATAGTATACCATCCCGTTTTTGATGGTTTTTCGAGCATTTTTTGTATTTTCAGTGTAAATTTCAAGGCTGAAATTTGCGTATTGAGGATTGCGCTTGGCAACAACTGATAACAAATTCTTGTTCAGCGTGTCAAGATCTATAAAATGATATATATCTCGCCACATAATACTCACCATACTTGGCAATGACATGGTGTGATTATCGGTGTTCCCACCACTATTCTCCATCAAATATCCGCCAAATCTCTGCTCCAAATTGATCGTTTTCAAATAATCCCCGAATAATTTATCATTCTCCTCAGCCAAATTCAAACATTCCAAATAGAAAATGGCGGCCTCGTTGGGTCTTCTCGTCACCAGCTCCCTCAATCGCACAATTTTCGCATCCATCTCGGCGATTTTCGCAAGCTGCTCCGCGCTGTTTTGCGCATTCTTGCGATTCGTCTCGTTTCGTTGCGCGAGTTGTTCGATTTGTCGTCGAAGGGCCGGCTTCCAATTATCATTATTGCTCATATCATGTGCTCTAAAATAGGGGATATTTATGGATTTGAAACAAAAAACAACACAATAATAATAATCAATGTGAGAAAGTTTCGCCCGGTGACCAAAAAATACGGGAAAAAAATGAGAGAAAAAAAGAAAAAGACGAAAAGATGAAAAGCGAAGACGAAGAAGGGGGGAACCTGTTTTTCCAATGTTTTCACCCGAAAAAAATTTGCAGGTACAAAAACTCCTTCTACAGTACCTAGGGTCCTACCACGAAAATTTTGGGTCCCAATTCAGAACGCCATTTTTGACTTTCAAGTAAAAAAAAATTTTTTTGGAATTTTTTTTCACTGTTTGACGAATTTGGATTCAAAAACAGAAAAAAAAACTACAGTAACCTTTTGTATCGATATTTAAAAAAAATAGAAAACATGTTTTTTGGTGTCTGATATCGAAACTACAATAATCACGTCATGTCAGCATGCAATTGACGAGATTGAGAGAGACGCAGAGAAAAGTTCTCCGAGAGATGTACAACAGTGAAAATTTCCATAGCCGACTGGTTAACGGGCGTGTCTTTGAATCGAACGACGGCGCCGAGCTCTGGTTCGATTCCCCCACGCGCCAAAACTTTTTTATTTTTTTCTTTTTTTTTTCCTCAAATTACAGTTTAATGTATTTTCGAAACTCAAAAATGATCTCAAAACATTTGCGAAAGTGTATTTTTCAGTATCTGACAAGAGAACGTTGTAAAAAAAAAGAAAAATAAAAAAAGTTTTGGCGCGTGGGGGAATCGAACCAGAGCTCGGCGCCGTCGTTCGATTCAAAGGCACGCCCGTTAACCAGTCCATGGAAATTTTCACTGTTGTACTTCTCTCGGAGAACTTTTCTCTGCGTCTCTCTCAATCTCGCAAATTGCTTTTTTACTATTGCGTTGACATGACGTGAATCTCCATTATAATAACAACGGTTACAGTAGTTTATATACAGTAGCGAGCAAAATATTGGATCTTGTTGGTTAAATCGTCATAACTCGGCTCAAAATGCTCCGTTTGGGCTCATATTTTGCACAGCTGTGCTCAAAGGTATCAAGAATGTACTCCAGGTTTTGTAGGAGGATATCTGGGAAAATAAAAAAAATCTGGAATTTTTTCTGAAATTTTCAATTTTTGAAAAATTGTTTTTTTTTCCTTTCTTAAAATGTCATCCAAAAACTGATAGACTTTGCTGATACCTTTCAGCACTGCTGAATTATCCAATTTTTCATGAAACAAAATACATTTTGACAATTACTATTATATTTCATACTCTGAAAATTACTATATGAAACTATCGAAATGTATTTTCACCGGGAATTTTTTTAAAATTTCATCATTGAAAAATAAAACTGTTACAAAAACATAACTTCCTACTGTTTTACCACGTCATGTCAGCATGCAATTGACGAGATTGAGAGAGACGCAGAGAAAAGTTCTCCGAGAGAAGTACAACAGGGAAAATTTCCATAGCCGACTGGTTAACGGGCGTGTCTTTGAATCGAACGACGGCGCCGAGCTCTGGTTCGATTCCCCCATGCGCCAAAACTTTATTATTATTTTTTCTTTTCTCTTCAAATTACATTTTTTACAACGTTCTCTTGTCAGATCCTAAAAAAGAGAACTTTTCTCTGCGTCTCTCTCAAACTCGTCAATTGCATGCTGACATGACGTGATACATACGTTTCAAAATTTTGATTTTTTTTTTTTGCTGAATCATCAATAATGCTATTATTGCTAATGCCAGAATATAATTTTTGCAAATGAAAATCAATATTAAATGTCAGAGATTCAAAGTATACTTGTTACATTTTTAACGAAAAAAAAATTGAACCTTGGTCCGTCGGAACTTCAGATGGATTGAAAGATTCAAATCCAGAAAGTGATATATTTCCAGGATTGGATTGAAATTGGAGAAAAAAAGTTGAGAATACGTTTCAGGATGCATATATCACTTTTCTCGAAACGTCTATTATGATAGTTTGATTTTGATTAGCTTTGAAAGTGATAATTCTGGTGTCTAATTTCGCAGCTCGAATACAATTCGAATTTCAATTTAAAAAAAAAATGAAATATACGTTTCAGAGTTTTCTCATATTTTTCGTTCAAAATTTCAATATGATAACTAATTTTCATTCTTTAGGCCTTTTCATAAAAATATTTCCCAAAGGTGAGATTAACAAAATTATTTCAAAGGTTAGAAAAAACATGGTTTTCAATAGAGCGCATTTGAAACTTGTAGTGAACGCGCAGTCGCCCTTTAAACTCTAACATAAGCTACTAATAGTTGTTTTTTTTTTAATTTCATTCAGGAATGAACACGTTTCTAGTTTCTAATATAACCAATTTCAGAAAATGAACTATAATAAATGATGGGATCATTTAAAAAGTCAATTGAATCAATATAGGAAAAAACTTGATCAATGGCAAAAAACTGAATTCTTCATAAAAGTTGGTTAAAGGTTGGGTAAAGCGACTCGGCGAGTTGCTCTTAAATGAAAGAGCACATTTTTTTTAGGTGGGACCCTCGAGGGATTTTTTACCGAAAAGTCTGTGTATTCGAGAAAATTTTGGTCAAAGTGAAAAATTTGGAAACTTTCAACGTATACGTGGAAAGTTTCCAAATTAAATTTTCTCGAATACCAGACTTTTCCGTAAAAAATCCCTCGAGGGTCCCACCTAAAAAAATGTGCTCTTTCTTTTGAGAGCAACTTGCCGAGTCCCTTTACCCCACCTTTAAAGAAACCTAGATAGTGAAAATTATTTTTCAGTTGTCACCCGATCTTCATTCATTTTCCTAGTAGTTTTCAAAAATTTCGTGATTTTCTGAGTGCTCAGAAGCCGTAAATGTATACCTAAACTTTCCTAAAGTGCTTCCTAAAACGGACCTGATACGATTTTAAAAAATAACTTGAAAAACTAGGACAATCTCGTATTTTCTACAAGTTTAGTTCCGAACGTTCAAGGTTCTAACCTTTTCAAAAAAACAACTGAACCTTTCAATTAGTTCGTA
This sequence comes from Caenorhabditis sp. 38 MB-2015, assembly GCA_900536415.3. Taxonomy (NCBI): domain Eukaryota; kingdom Metazoa; phylum Nematoda; class Chromadorea; order Rhabditida; family Rhabditidae; genus Caenorhabditis; species Caenorhabditis quiockensis. The sequence goes on along the minus strand of LR550258.1, from coordinate 45,689 downwards.
TACGCTGATAAGCTAGTGAAATAGTAAAAAAGTTTTAAAAAAAAAAGTTTCATGAGAAAACGACAATTTCTCCCAGTGAGTGAAGTAACGCAGAGATCAGACAAAAAAGACAACAAGACGCTGAAGAGACGGTAGAGAAACAGAGAGCGACACACAAAACATAGCAGACAGCCAAAACGACGAAAATGTCGGTTGCTAGTTTGAACGAGCAAACTTGCTCTATGGATAATTTTATCGTTTTTCATTGAGATGGCTCAAATCGAAATTTTGAAAATGATTTAGGAAAAATCTAAAAGTATGATTCATTTTTGAAATAAATTATAGGTTTTTGATATATTACCTGGACAGAATACGTTTCAAAAATATTGAATGTAATTGAGCTATTTATATAACACACGCTCTGTTGATGATCATGATTTAATTCATTTACGACTGGCACCTATCAAATTTTCAATAGCAGAATCGGCTTCTACGGGTCCGATCACCCCAGAAAACTTTTTACGAAAAATAAAATTTAGTGATAATGCCGAAGCAAAATTAGAAAATTTTGAAATTAATCACATTTTTTCTAAAAAAAATGAGAAGGTTTGAAACTTTGACTTACATATGAGTCATAATACAAATTGTCACATACGCTCTATTGACAATCATGTAAGAACAAAGATTTTCAGATGATAATTTTTTATCGGATAATTATATTCACAAGTAAGATACGTTTCAAAATATTCATATAACTTTTTCTGAAAAAAAAAAAAAAAAATAACGAGAATTAGAATCACCAGAATTTCAAGCTATTTTTTCAAGATTTTTTCGCGAGCAACTGGTCCAAGTTTAAAGAAAGCCTTTCTCTTTAAGTTGTAGTCTTAAAAACTAAAAAATCGAGAAATTAATTTTTTTTTAATTGATAAAAAATACTTTCACGTGAAATAATATGTCGCGTGATGACACTACATACACTTTGACGCACAATTACGACAAAACGGAATTAAACGCGGCAAAAAATAATAAAATTTCGAATTTGAAAATAATTTTTTTTCTTTTTATTCCGAAATTTTTTTTGTCGAAAATGAAATTTTCATTTTCTGAGAATTGGAAGAGTGAGTATTTAGATGATGAATTTCAGTTTAACAAAAGAAAAATAGGGGGTCATTCAAAGGGATTGATTTCCTTTAATCAGAATTGAGCATCAAACTAAAATTTGATAAGGTGATGTATTTTTGGAAATACGTTTCAGGTTACATATATCACTTTTCTTGAAAAGTTGATTATGATAAAAAACTTTTGATTGGTTCGGATGTCTAACTTTTGCACTTTCTTTTAAAAAACTGACCGTTTTTGTGCAAACGTGCTCTACCGCACTTTTCAAAAAAGTTAAATTTTTTTTGGCTCTAAGTATTCGATATTTTTTTTGTCATTATTTTTCAAAACAAATGTTGCGCTTCACATTAGTACTTCTTAACTAGGACATCAGAAATATAAATAGCTTTTCAGCTGCTCACTTTTGAGCAGATCCGAGCTGCTCAAAAACGAGCCTGCTCGTACAAAAGAGCAAGCTAGCGAGATCGTTTTTTAGCTATCTCCTCAAATTTTTAAAAATTATTATGAAATAAAAGGTTAAACTTCAAGGATGTGTAGTGAGTCTATGGATATCTGATTTTCAGCTCACGATGACATTTTCAGCTAGTTTTGGCTGAAAATAGGTCAAGAAAATGAAAGTTTCGAACTTGATTTCAAATTTTGGGGATGTGTAAGGAGGATGTCTGATTTTTAGTTCTAGAAAATTTTTGTATTACCACCTAGACATTCTCAAATAATCTTTTTTATAAAAAGTTCAAAAATTCCGAGGTAATAGTTAAAACGAGCATCTCATTGAGCTCAGAAAGCGAGCTGCTCAAAAACGAGCAGCTCGCTTGGCCGAGCTCGCTAACCTGCTCGTTTGTGCGAGTATTTTTTTATCATTCAGAATTTTACAGAAAAAAAAATAAAAATACTTTCGGGTTATTTTCTTATTTTGTATTTTTAGGATTCGAAAATGAAACTAAAGTAAATTTTTCTTATCTTCGAGTAACCTCGACAAAATACGTTTCAAAAACTGTATAACATTTTTTTGTCGAAAATGAGAAATAATTCATTTTTCATAGTCTATGTTCATTTGGAGAAAAAAAGAACAAATTTTAAACCAGGTACATGGGAAGAGATGAGACTAACAAGGGAACCACATGAGGGTGTTAACGGGCTTTGAAATGAGACCTATACCATTCGATACAGTTTTTCATGATTATCAATATCCCGTATCAAACTTTTGCTGAATTTCACTCGAAAAGCTGAAAATCGAGCTCAAATCTTGCTCTGAAAATGTGAAATATCTCTTCAAATTTATATGTTTTCAGTAGAGTGAAAATACCAAAGGGTTTTTTGGCATGAAAAGAACGCTGGAAACATCTATTTATTACAAAAATCCCGCTGAAATGCTAAATAAACAAGTTTGAAGAAGGCGCAAAAAAATATGTCAACAAAAACGTGAAAAATTATAACATTTACTTTTATTCTGCGTGAAAACATTATTATTTTATAGAAATCTTCGAATTTTCAGTTTTTTTCAGCAAACCGAGCCTGTTCTCCATTTTTTTTCAGAGTTCTATCATTCCAAATGTGTACGAATGAAAAATTACACCAGATCCAATAAAGTTTGTGTAATTTCCTTCGGTTCTAGCATTTTTATTACTGTTAATATATAAAACCTAAAATCTCAATTTTCAGTTTCCTGAGTGGAGCTCAGCAAAAGTTAGAAGCAGGATGTTGATCAGCATAAAAAACTGTATCGATTGGTATAGGTCTCATTTCAAGGTCCGTTAACACCCTCATGTGGTTCCCTTGTAAGCCACGTCTGGTCAAGAAACACCCAAATACGTTCTGGTTATCAATTTTTTCTAAATTGAATTGAGCTCGAACCTGAAAAATCGATATTCTACTTGTGAGAACTAATGAGCCTCTGTAAAAGAGAAATAAAAGTTGATTGTTGCTTTCAGTTATCACAGGCAAAAAAAAGTATCTTTTTTACCGCGGTTTTTTAAGGCGGTGTTTGCACACAATTGCGCGAAATTCAAAAATGTTTTTCTTTTTTTTTGTTTTTTTGTTCCATATGACTGTAAATAAGACTAAAAGGCAAAAAGAAGTCATCGTGGGAAGTGGGAGAGACTGGCATAACATAAACTGGCACATTTTACGACCTGACAGAAAGAATATTCCATGTTTCACAAAATTTGGCAAAAAAAAAAATGGAAAAATAACNGTGGGAAGTGGGAGAGACTGGCATAACATAAACTGGCACATTTTACGACCTGACAGAAAGAATATTCCATGTTTCACAAAATTTGGCAAAAAAAAAAATGGAAAAATAACGTTTTATGTGTAATCTGAACAGTTTTGGAGAAAGATTTCAGTGTATTGGTCATAAATCGGAATATATTCTTTATTTTCCACATCAAATCAACAAGTTTGCGGATATTTAGCCAATAATATCATGAAATATTTTAAAATTTTTGAAAATATTCTCCCGAAAACTGTGCGGCAAGAGCGCATATTTAGTGTGCGGACCATTGCTATTTTCAGACAAGACAAACTCCTCCCATTTTTGCAGAAACATGTTTTTTATTTTGGGAAAGTCCGTAACTAATTTTTTCTGAAGAAAAAATACTTTTTTTTTCACTGTGGTTATTCATATTTCTCATCAACGTCATTTACAATCTTTTTTTTCTACAGTGCTCAAAAAAACCTAAAATCATACTTTTGGGATACTTTTTGTAAGGTTTAATATATCAAAGAATAATATATTATAAAAACAAAATAAAAAGGAAACATATAGTATTCGATTTTTCTAAGAGGGAATTTTGTGACGAAAAAATGTGTAGATCAAAACAATTCTGAGATCAAAAGAAATATTATGGAACAAATACGTTTCGATATTTCCATATAACAGTTGTGAGAATATAGAATAGTTGATAATCTATACCAGAATTTTCGCGGACAAAATATAAAAATACTTTGAAAATATTTGAGCATTGCGGTAGAATTGTATCGCTTCTTTTACTTTTCCGAGTTTGACTTTTGATGTACCGAAAAAAATTTCATCGTCATCAATCAAATCATCATACTTCGCCGGTGGCAGAACTTGATCATCGAAGTTCCAAGTAGGATCATCAACTTCTGAACAACAAAATACGACACAAAAAATTGAAGTAATCTCACCCCGATCAATTTCCACTTCTTCTGACTCCTCAATCTCGAAACCGTAATCTCGACTTTGTTCCAATATTATTTTTAGTCTTCCAGCCAGATGGGTTTCTTCTTGAGTAATTTCCCCTTCAAAACTAGCACCAAAATGTGCGAGCAGTAAGGATATAACAGCGTTTGGCCTAGATGGCATATCTAAAAAAAATTTCGAAAAATTGCAGGCCTGCATTTGAAAATCATTAAAACAAAAAAAATTTAAAATATTGATTTTTCCGAGAAACAACGTGGGTGTTTACACGGAATTTATTCTCCTACAGTAACCACGTGTTTCAAANTTTGTTACTTGTTGATTACCCCCAAACAAAAAACACATCATTATGAATATTCCTCCTGGAGCATTAACCACGTGTTTCGAAAAAAAAAAAAAAGTTTCGCCTGCGGCAGGGATCGAACACAGAACCATCCACTCCACGCAACCTCCTCCTCCCGGCTGCGCCACCTCAACACATTTTGCCTCGTTCTTAATTGTTTACACTATTTCGATGTTTTATTTTTTATGCAATGGTGAAAAAATCGTGAAACTTTGGAGCATGTTTTTTGGAGCTCAGCTGACCGAAACGCAGCTAATTTTTACAGGATCGTTTCTAGCGTATCGAAAACTACCAGACTATATATGTTTCATTTGAAAGTCCCACTTCCATATGTTAAGGTTCCCTTGTAAGAGGGAATTTTGTGACGAAAAAATGTGTAGATCAAAACAATTCTGAGATCAAAAGAAATATTATGGAACAAATACGTTTCGATATTTCCATATAACAGTTGTGAGAATATAGAATAGTTGATAATCTGTACCAGAATTTTCGCGGACAAAATATAAAAATACTTTGAAAATATTTTATCCGGGATATTTTGTACTTCATTTTTTTTGAAAAAAAAGCATTTTCCATATTTGATCCTAACAAGTTTCTTTTTGTACTTGACAATATTTTTTACAAAACCCAAAAAAGATACGTTTCAAAAAATGGATATCATTTTTTATTGACAATGATCAATAATTCTCTATCGTTTTGATTAGATTAAAAACAGTTATCTATATTTTTCAAGAAGTTTCTTGATAATTGGTTTTTTCTACAGTTCTCAAAATAACCTAAACATCTTAACATTAGGAGGGATGTCTTATGAAATCAGTTTTACATTTAAAAGCGTAAGAAAAATCCATCGAATTTCAATAAGAAAAAAAACAACAAAAAATGGATAATGATCGAACTTTCTTGACAAAAAAAGGAAGATCAAAAATTTATGAGATCAAAATTTATTTTTATAATAACATTGTATTGAACGCTAGAAATCGCAGGATCGAATAGGTTTCAGTATTTTCATATGATAATTTTGAGATAATAAAATCTAATACACTACTATTCAAATATGTGCTCAAATTCTAATAAACCCGAGAATGAAAAGTTCGTGGCTCAATTCCGAAAGTAATATCTAGAAAATCCACGACGTTTCTTAGCCAAGTTATAGTAAAAATATGAGAAGCAAAGTATTCATTCAACAATCATATTTAGATTGTTTGAAAAATTCATAAGAAAATTATGAAACGTATTTTATTCGGAATACTTTTGTTCAAAATAATACTCAACTCACATAATATATTTCAAGCTAAATTTCAAACCAGGTACATATGAAGGGAGGAGTCTAAACCACATAAAAAGCCGACTTCTGGCTCAGCAAGGAACATCCAAACATATTGGGGTTTTCAACTTTGAACGAGCTCAAAAATCCTATCTTAAAATTTAAAAAAAACTGGAAAACAACAAAAAATTGGATAGTAATCGATTTTTCTGGGATGACAGTTTTATGAGAAACAATTATTACTTTGTCAAAGAAACGTAGATCAAAATACTATTCAAGTATGAACTCGAATTTCAGTTTTTTCACGACTTTCAGACCTTTTAAAAATAGAAACATGACGGTAATTTCAACCACTCAATTATCAAATTCAGATTTTTCTGGAAAACTATAAAACGATTGTGAAGCGTATTGTTTCTGGGACAATTTTTATAGAAAATATATTATTTTGAAGGTTCTGAATCGGATCTTCTATTACAAAAAACTCTCTGAAAGTACTTTAATTCTTCATTTTCATATAAAACTAACAGAAAAATTACCCTCGATATTTTTGAGTTTTTGATCATTTTTCAAGCAATTTTCGATTGTTTTTTCACTGTGAACTTCAAAGCTTGGAAAAAACTTAATACATAATGTTGATCAGCATTTTAAAACCTATCGAATGACATTTTTCTTGTCGAAAATTTCCATATTTTTTCACCGAGATATATACGTTTCAGAAAAATTGTATTAGTGTTCTTGAAACACAATTGGTGTTCAGTTTGGTGGTAGATTCGGTTCAAAAATTTTGAATTTCGAAGGTATTCACAAAGATTTTATGGTTTTAGCCGGATTTCCAATCCATAGTCCTCGAATTGGAATCAAAACGTACAACTTTGGATCAGATTACACAAATCATAATGGGATGTTTTGGAAAAGTGATAACAATTTTTTGAAACGTATTTTTTGCAGGAGATTTTGTTCATTTTTTTAATGTCACATTTTCGGCAACCAGATCAAAAAAGAAAAGAAAAGAGAAAATCGATCTCCGAGGAAAGCTTCCAAACAGTTTTTTCTCAAAATATCAACTTTTCAAAAAATTAAAATTTTAAGAAAAATATCCAGTGTTTTAAAAATTCTTTGGGATACCGCATTTACTCTAATGTAAGGGCACTAAAGACTGTTCTGATTTGAGAATTTGAAAAAATAATTATACTTTGTTAGTATGTTGATTTTGTTCCTAAAACCCATTAAAGTGTAAATTCATTTACTACATCACCAAAAACGAAAAAGGAACCTCTAGAAATAGAGATTTTCTATAATCTATATATGAGTACTAGAAATAATAGGTTGAAATATGGGCCCAAATTGATCCTTTTGAGCCGAGTTACAGTTGGGTAGATGTGTCATTTTGGACCAGTTTTCCATATTTAGTATCCTGGAACCTTGATTCTCAGACATTGAATTCCAAATTTTCAGAAATCAGCTCAAAAAGGAGAGAGCTTTTCAAAAAATTAAAATTTGGTTTAAAAAAACTTTCACTTTTTTATTTTTCGAGATGACTTCCTACAAAAACTGTAGCACATTTCTGATACCTTAGAGCACAACTCTCCAAAATATGAGCCCAAACGGAGCATTTTGAGCCGAGTTATGACGATTTAAACAACAGGGTCAAAACTTTTGATCACTACTGTATATAAACTACATCAACCCTGTACATGTTATATAAAAATGTATAGAAAATTCCGAAAAAAAAATTATTAAGTTTCAATATTTTTCACCGAGAAGTATACGTTTCAAAAAAGTTATATCATTTTTCCTGGAACAAAAATTTTGATTAGTTGTTTGAAACAAGATTCTTGGCACCGATTGTTCAAAAATTTCGAATTTTAAGGGTATTCACAAAAACTTGATGATTTGCGCCCGATTTCCAGATTTTACTATGGAGTAGGACATTTTTTTAACCAAAACTCATAAATTACTTGATCTAAACTTATTTTTGATCATTTTGGAGCCAAAATCATGCTCTAAACTGGTTAGAAGTACTTCAGTACCCCAAAAATCAGAAACTACAGTATACCTACAAATATGAGCTAACTTCACTAAACTTTTTAGACGTCAGGTGGATCATTTCGGAGCAGGGAAAAACCGAGAAAACTCAAATTAGGATGATTATTTTGGTAGTGTTGGCTTCAGTGTCCAATTTTTTGTAGTATCCATTTTGAATCCAATATGTTGCTTTAAATCGCACAAATTTCCGGTTCCAATTGATTCCTTCATTGAATAGATTTTAAATACATAAATAGATAGATCATAAATGTTCCAATTAACCTCTTCTATTATAGAAAAAAAAAAGAAAACAGGCAATAAATTAGGCAATGAAGACGAGACGACTAGCGGCTAATAAGCTAAGAACGAAGAAAGGAAACAGGTCTGTGTACAGGTCTAAACCGTTTTCCACTTTTTCTTCGATTTTTTTCTGCTGCGTAGGTATGTTGGTTTTTTAGGTGATTTTTTGGGTGAAAATGGGCCCGAAAAAGTGGTCTGTTTAGCGTCATATTTTGCACAGGGATATCTAGAAAATTAAGAATCTGAATTTTTTCTGAACAAAATGACATTCTGAAATGGTTAAAGCATTACATCACCCAAAATAATTTTTCGTTTTTTTTTGTTTTTTTTTTGAACAATTCGAAAATATTTTTATAAAAGTTACTATAATTCAGATAAAAATCCTAGAATTCAAAAAAAAATCGGGAATTGTTTTTACCATTTCAGAAGACCATTTTGACTACAGAAAACATTTTTAAAAGTCACCAAAAAAAAATTGAAAACCTATTTTTTCAGAAAAAAATTCCAAATTTTGTTCTACAAAATCTGGAGCACATTTCTGATACTTTTGAGCATAACTGTTCAAAATATGGGCCCAAACGGACTATTTTGAGCCGAATTATGACGATTTAACCAACAGGGTCCGAACTTTTGCAGGCTACTGTATACAAACTACAGTAACCGTTAACACTAGCATGTAGGCTGGCGTTTGAAAATATAAAAGGCAAAAAATGACATTTTTCGAATTTTGTATAAACCGCATATCATACGTTGAAATTCAGGAAAAATAATGTAAATTATTTGAAACGTATATTTCCCTGAACTTTTTTCTTCAAAATTTAATTGATTTTTTGAAACATGATAAGGTTATTCAAATTTTCAAAAACCTTTCCTTTAAGACCGAATTCGAAAATTCGAAAAAAATTTCGAAAAAAATCATGGAATTTTTTCTAGAACATCTACCAAAGTCACCAAAAAAAAAAATTAAAAACTTATTTTATCAAAAAAAAAAACATTTTCAGAAAAAAAATTCCAGATGTTTCAATATTCTAGATATCATACTACAAAAAGTGGAGCACATTTCTGATTTCTTTGAGCACAATTGTGCAGAATATGGAGCCAAATTGACTATTTTGAGCCGAGTTATGACAGTTCAACCAACAGGCTCCAATTGTTTTGCTCGCTACTGTATATAAACTACAATAAGCATTACATAGCCTGAAATACGAAACAATTTAGGGCAAAGCTTAATAAAGAACATTTTTCAAATTTTGTATAGACCACATGTCTTACGTTGAAATTCAGGAAAAATGATATAAATTTTTTGAAACGTATATTCCCTCGATGTTTTTTATTCAAAATTAATTTTGTTTTTTGAAAGTCTTTTCTTCAAGACATCATATACCTGAAAATCCCAAATCCGAAAAACTTTTTGGAAAAATTATGGTTATTTTTCTACAAGAATCACCAAGAAAATGTTCAATTTTTCAAAAAAAAAAATTCCAGATTTTATAATTTTTTAGATATCGTTCTACAAAAACTGGAGCACATTTCTGACTTCTTTGAGCACAATTGTGCAGAATATGGAGCCAAATTGACTATTTTGAGCCGAGTTATGACGGTGTAACCAACACGGTTACAGGCTTTTGCTTCCTACTGTATATCAACTACAGCAACCATTACATAACCTGAGGTTCGAAAAAAGTTGAAAGAGCACATTTTTTGAATATGTTCATAATATCCAGAGTTTACAATTTCAGGAAAAATAATATCAATTATTTGAAACGTAAAAAAAGAAAAAAATTCCAGAATTTTTAATTTTCAAGATATCGCTCTACAAAAATTAGAGCACATTGCTGATATCTTTGAGCACAACTGTACATAATATGGACCTAAACCGATTATTTTGAGCCGAGTTATGCTCCAAATTCCAGACCCCTCCCTTTCCAAAAAATCCCGAAAAATACCTGTGCTGTCTTCTAGTGATAATCTTCTCACTTTCATTTGATCAACAAAAAAAAGTAATTTTCCCGTTATTTAATGATAATAATGACCTATTTTTTTCTTTTTTCTTTTTTTTTTGGGATTTTCTCTTCATTTTCTTGATCATTCGGTGTTTTCTTATCATATTAATTAGCATATTTTTGTTTGGTTTTTTTTTCATTTTCGGAAAATATAGGATCTCGGGAAGAATACGTTTCAAATTGTTTATTATAATTTTTGGAGAACTTTAGAGTTGATTTCTCCGTATATGAAAAAAAATTTAAATTCTTGGATTTTCTACACATCTACAGTACCTCAGAAACCGTGCACATCTTACTTTCTTAGCTCAACATGGTTAAACCGTCATAACTTGGTTAAAAATAATTAGTTTGGGCTCATATTTTGCAGAGTTAGGCTCAAAGGTATCAGAAAAGTGCTCTAGGATAACCAAGGCGATATCTAGAAAAATAAAAGTCTGGAAGTTTTTTCTGAAAATTTAAATTTCTTGAAAAAAAAAAACTTTTCTGAAGGACAATTTCGCAAAAGTTGTTCGTTGCCGAAATTTCCGTAAAAACATTACCCAAATGAATTTTTCAAAAAAAATTGTTTTTTTGATTTTTAGGATGACCCACAATTTAGCTTAGAAGACGTCGGAATTTTTTATTCTTGAAAATTTCTGAAAATTTAGGGACCGAGGAATTTTTGCCTTCAAAAACTCTACTAATTTTTGAAATTTAACTATAATTTCAGATTTGGGAAAAGTGTTTGAAAAAAATTTTCACTATTCCAGTAAGACATATAACTGTTCAAATTATGGGCTCAAACAGATTCTTTCGACTCGAAATATGCCGATTTAACCAACAGTATACAAACTTTTGCCTTCTACTGTAAGTACTCTAGGACCACAAGACTAACAAGGGAATGGTTTCAGAAAATACCATTTTATAGATCTTCACACGCTGAAAACAAATATGTTATCAGTTTTTGATAACACAACCCTCAATACGCAATTTTCAGCCTTGAAATTTACACTGAAAATACAAAAAAATGCTCAAAAAACCATCAAAAAGGGGATGGTATACTATACTATAGGGTAACTTTTTGTCCTGAAAACATCTAAACAGTTTGTTTTACATTTCCATGTTCTGAAATTTTCATCCTAATTTTGAGATTTTTGAAGAAAATAAATATTCCAGTGTTCTTTATCATACTTTATTATCCTATAGTTAGGCCCTTAAAAGCCCTCAAATTCGCTTTTAAACAGGTTTTCCCACTTTCTAGCTGAAAACTTTGGAGCTGAAGTTCGCGCATCGAGAATTGCTTTTAGCAAAAACTGAAAAGATGTTGATCAGCGTTTAAAAATCTATCGAATGACATATTTCCCATCGAAAATGTCCACTTTTTTTGAAGCTTAAAAGCATAGCCCTGCCCTGTATTATTGTTTGATCTGAAAATTGTTGACATATTTTTTGAGAAGGTTGGATCTAAATTACATATTATTAATTATACTTCCCTTTCTCGAAATACTGATACAAAACAATTGCAACGTGTTCTCTCCGGGACATGGAAACATATTATTTTCCCGAAATCCTTCTCACAATTTCTGACATGAGCTTTAGCTCTGGTTAGAAACTACAGTAACAGGCCGCGGCCTACAAGCTACAGTAAGCCTATCCATATTCTGAGAATGTACCATGTCTACATTCTTCCATTTTCCTCAATGTCAACTATAGTACAGTAACCAAACGTTCATCTTCTAGAATCTAAAATTCATGATCCCAACTCCAGGCTGCTCATTTTGAACAGCTCCGCGGGCGTTTCACGAAAAAAAACCACAATAATTCCCTTTTTATCATCTCAGTTCATCTCTTCCCCAAATGTAGATACCTATAGCTGCTGCTTGTTTTCGCTTTTGTTATAAAAGACAGTTGCCCTAAATTAGTTAGCCGCGCGAGGCAGAAAAAGAAAGAAGCAAAAAAAGGAGAAGACGAAAAAAGAGAAGATGGTCATTGTTTTAGGAGGTCATTTATACACAAACAGATATCACACAAATGACTGTGGATCGTTTAAGGCAACATTTTTCAAATAATTATGGATTTTTTCCTTTTTTTTTTTTTTGTTGGGAGGGTTTTCAATTCATTTTTGGACATATCTACAGTACTACTAACAACCTGCACAGCATATTCAGCTACAGTAACCCTGAGAGCCTGCACATCTTAGTTAGACAGCTGAATGTGTAGGTTCTCATAGGAATTTGAAGTGTTTTTTCTTTTGATTTTCATTGGATTTTTGAAATTTGCCGGTTCAACGTGCTACAGTACTCCTAAGAGCCTGCACATCTTCAATTAAGGCAGTTTGATGTGCAGGTTTTTCGAAGTACTGTAGAATTTTGAACTGTGGATAGTTTAGGGCAACATTTTTGAAAAAATTTTTGCTTTTTTGAGGGTTTTTCAATTCATTTTTGGACATATCTACAGTACTACTAACAACCTGCACATCATATTCAGCTACAGTACTCCTAAGAGCCTGCATATCTTATTCAATTAGTTTGATCTGCAGGTTCCCTAGGTACTGTACGATTTTATGGTTTTCATTGAATTTTTGACATTTTACGAAAAATAATGGATTTTTCCTATTTTTTTGTGGGTTCTCAATAAACTATTTGAACTTAGCTACAGTACTCCTGTGACCCTGCACATCATATTTAGCTACAGTAATACTCAGTTAGTTACAGTACTACTTAGAACCTACACATCTTATTCAGCTAGTTTGATGTGCAGGTTGTTCAAAGTACTGTGCAATTTTGAACTGTTCTAACTTCTATGTTTATCTCTGTCTAGACTCCTATTCTCTAGTTTTTACAGTAACCGCTGAGATACTGTACCTGCACATCTCAAATCTGAAAAGTTTGATGTGCAGGTTCTCTGGGGTACTGTAGTTTGTTGAACCGGGTTTTGTTGTTTTTTTCTCTTTTGCTCAATTTCGTTTTTTGGTCTGAAAAACGGGTCTGCTGGGCCTACAATCCAGGTCCAAAGAGGCCTAAAATTATCCGGACCGGTTCAAAATATTACTTGAACATTTTTCCAAGCCTTTTTTAGGCCATACTAGGCCAATCTGGGCCCCAATAAACAAAGTCAGAAGTTCTGTTTGAGCTGATTTTGACCAATTCAAAAATTTTTGGCTCCGTTTTTTTTTCTGGATAAAATGGGTTAGACATGCTACAGTACTCCAACAGAACAACCTGCACATCTTACCCGAGCTCATTTTGGCACCGAAATTCAGTCAAAACTTCCGGTTAGAACTACATACCGATGTATTGTTCAGATGCTTCTCAAAAACTACAGTAATCCTACCAACCTTCTGATCAAAATTCATGTGCCTTTAATTAATTGAATTTTTCTCATCAAACAGGGCATTTCAGACCGGCCCTAAACGGACTGAAACTGTTTTTAGGGGGCCAAAACAGGCCCTCTCCAAATGATCGATACCTTTTCTTAGTACAGTACTTCCATGTCCCTTTAAATACCCCCTCTTCACATCTCATAATAGCTTTTCAACATCATCTTCATCTTTTTCTTCCTCTACTTCTCACCTAGCTAATTACAGTAAACCAATTAAAATTTCACTTTACTTTTACCGCTAATTTTCGTGTTGTCTTTTCTTTTTCCACTTTTTTTCTTTTTCCTCAAAATTTTTTGGTTATCCTTTAGGATGGGTCGAATCCTCCTTTTCATTCTCCTCTTTTTCAACGGGCTCAATTTGTGCTCAACGGCGAACTCGAAAGCTCAATGCAAATTCACGTCAACGCACGGGTTTTACGCTCATGTTCAATCGGATTTGACGATTGGAGAGATTATATTTAAGGGCTCCGTGAGCCCGTCGGATGCGGAGATGGTTATTACAAATGTGCGGTCGGATGTGTTGAATAATGTGCGTTTTAGATGGGAATTTTTGTGCTCAATTTAGGCTCGGGAAAGAGCTCACTTCAGAACTAAGCAGTCATGTTTTGGGCTCAAAAAAAAAATTTTTTTAGGGTCGAAATAAAATACAGAATTTAGGCTTTGTTTAGGCAAAAAAATCTACAGTGATTTAAAGGAGCATATCAAATCGAGAGAATTCAAAAATTCATTTAGAGTACCCTCAAGCTTGAAGGGACACATCTTAAAAAATGAAATTCAAAAATTTCGACTTCAAAATTAGAACACCAAAAAAAATCCACAATAATTTAAAGGAACATTATCCAAAAACAGATATGCTCAAAAAATCATCTACAGTACTCTCAAGCTTTAAGGGACAGACCTCAAAAAATTGAAGTTCAAAAATTTCGATCGCGAAATTAGAAAAACCTTGAAAAATCTACAGTAATTTAAAGGAGCATTGAAAAATCGAAAAAATTCAAAAAATAATGTACAGTACCCTCAAGCTTAAAGGGACAGACCTCTAAAAATTGAAGTTCAAAAATTTCGACTTCAAATCCAGGAAAATCGAAAACAAATCTACAGTAATTTAAAGGAGCATTAAAAATCCTAAAAAATTCAAAATCAGAAAATGTTTGAAAAATCTACAGTAATTTGAAGGACCATCATATAAAAACAAATATGTTTCAAAAAGTCATATACATACAGTACCCTCAAGCTTAAAGGAACACATCTCAAAAATTAAAAAACAAGCCATAGTTAAAAGGCCCAAAACCCCCCATATTTCAGACAGATTGGTCGGATCGAGTGGTCATTGATCGATCCAATCTCTCGCCGGGCTCTTTTGTCGTGCGCGTCTCCGCCCAACTCTCCCTCCCCGTTTACCCCTCAACAATTCAAGAAACCAACGTGTTCATCACCGTCGCGTGCAATGGTCACTCTTATCCACTATTCACCATCCACGTCGACGAAACCAATCGATTCGCTCCACAATTTTACAACGAACCATACATTTTGCCAATTTCGAAAGATTTACCAATATGGGGAGTGATTGATACACCAGTGGCCGCTATTGATTGGGATCCATCTGAGAATTATACGTTGAAATTCAAGCTAGAGGTGGGGGGACTTAAAAAATCAATTCTGGGAAATTTTATAGGACTCCCATAAAGGATTCGAACTTCTGGATGAAGTACCCCGTCGAACATCAACTGAGCTAATTTCGGGAAGTGAAAAATGGAAATCGGAGCAGGTGCCAACAATGGTGTCACTTAAGATTGTGGATAAGTATGAACTGCCAACCAGGTTGAGATTAAGTGTATCGGTGAGTTTTAGAGGAATTATCAATGGAGCGCATTTGCATATTTTGACCAGAAGTTGATCATTTTGTAGATCTTGAGGAGCTGATCAAGATTCGGTGATCAAAATTTTGAAATTTTCTTGTTTAAGCTAGAAAATGAGATGGATGCTCTGCAGCTCATTGTGCTCAGTTTTCATTTGGATCCCTTTTGAGCTCAATTTCTATACTTTTTTGTGAACTATGTGTGACATATACGATGACTGGAAAATTTTTTTAATTTTTTGAAATTGTTGTTAATTCTCTCATGAAACTTATTCTTCTTGGGAATTTCATCAAAAAAAATTATATCTTTTTATAGATCTTGAAACGATGAACAATAATATGTGCTCCATTTTTGACAAATTTTTCTTTGAAGCTAGAAAATGAGCTCCGCTTATGCTCAATTTTTATTTGAATTCGTTTTGAGCTTAATTTCTATGCTCCGAATTTCAGATTCTAACCTACTTTTTTGTGAACTATACTATGACGGGAGTAATTTTGAATTTTTTGAAATTGTTGTTAATTCTCTCATGAAACTTATTCTTCTTGGGAATTTCACCAGAAATATATAATTTTGAAGATCTTGAGAAGTTGAGCAAGAATAGGTGCTCCATTTTTTGCAAATTCTTCTTTGAAGCAAGGAAATGAGCTCCACTTGTGCTCAATTTTAATTTGGATCTGTTTTGAGCTCGATTTCTTGGCTCCAGATTTTTTAGATGACTTTTTTGTGAACTATGTGTGGCATACACTATGATTGAAATAATTCTGTTTTTTTGTGAAATTACTCTTAACTTTCTTTTGTAACGTATTCTTTTTGGGAATTTCATCAACAACAAAAAAAAATCATTTTGTAGATATTGAGTAGCTGAGCAAGAATATGTGCTTCATTTTTGACCAATTCCTTTGTGGAGCTTGAAAATGAGCTCCACTTGTGCTCAATTTTAATTTGAATCCGTTTTGAGCTCGATTTCTTGGCTCCAGATCTTTTAGATTATAACCTAATTTTTATGTAAACTGTGTTGAATATGTGTTCACTTCAGTAACTCAGACTTTTCGAATCTTTTCTAAATTCTCTTATGAAACGTGTTCGATCATTTTGTAGATATTAAGACACTGAGCAAGAATATGTGCTCCATTTTTGACATATTTTTCTGTGAAGCTCGAAAATGAGCTCTGAAGTTGGCTCATGAAACATCAGTTTTCTGAGTATTCTAAATGGTTTTTCAGCACCGGAAAACCCCCTAAAACATTCATTTTCGACAAAAATTTAATTGTGTAAACTAGCTCGAAAAAAAGTTGATTCTAAATAACCTTTTTTTTCAAAATCCCTCTATTTTTTTTACATTGGCTAGGTGTCTTTAACCGGTCTCAAATAATTTTCAGAAAAATCCTGAATAATACCTGATCAAATATTCTTGTTCAGCTTCTCAAGAAAAAATTCTAAAAATAGGACCCAAAAAACTCAGCATTTTTTTAAACTAGACTTCTGAAATTTAGAGGTCCCGATTCATGAAAAAACCACCAAGCCAATCAAAATTGTGAATTGTTTGAGCTCTATTTCCGAGCACACCTCAATCTTGTCCTGGAGCTCAGCCAGAACTCCAAAATCGAAATCCTGTGTGATTCTGAGCTCAGATTCATTGCTCAATGAGCCCCCAATTATCTCCTGATTTCTAGGACGACCAAAAACCTCCACGCAAATCAACAACCTTCATCTACCTTTCCGACAAATCAAAATCCCCTACCACTTTCATCACAACTTCACCATCTACCACCACTACAGTACCCACCACAACTACTACTACAGTACCCTCAACTACAACTACAGTACCCTCAACCACAACTACAGTACCCCTCACCACCACGATTTCATCCATCGAAGAAGACAAGAACCTAATCAACACCCTGAAAAAAACAATCGATGAACATTTGCCGAAAAAGAAGGAACCCCTTGTCAAAGAGAAAATCTTCGGAGCCAAGAATCAAGAGCTCAACGCAATTGAATTATTGGAAATCAATGAGGAAGAAAAAGAGGAGGATCCGACATACTTCGCGAATTGTAGTAGTCGGATCAAGATTTTGGAGAATAGTGAGATTGGGACGAGAGTTATCGATTTGGATATTGTGAATCCGAAAAATGTAGGTTTTGGGGGAGAAGTCAATCTTACGGTCTGGGGCCCATTTTTGCCTCAAAGTGAGCTGAGAAACGTGACAAATGGGCTCAGATAGGTCTCATTTTGATCAATGGACAAAATTTAATAGAACTTTTACCAGAAGTGAGATTCAGGTCATTTTGGACCTATCGAAATCCCGGTTAAAATCTTGCCGATCGAAAAAAAAACCAGTTAATGTGGCTCCGCCATATGAAATTTTTGTTCAAATTTTGTTACCAAAGGTTTTCGAATACGCCAAACATGATAGCGATATTCATTTTTCACCAAAAAAGAGCTGTACCTTAGTTTTCACATATTTTAGGTCCAAAATTGACTGACCTAGATTTCGATGAAATTTTCAGAGTATGGCCAACATCATGGTAATGTTTGTTTCGCACCAAAATAAAATTGTGTTTCAGTTTGTGAAACCTGTTTTAAGTCCAAAACTGACCGACATAGACTTTCTTGAAATGTTTTTCGGATCCAAATTAAGGACTTAAAACAGGTACAAACTCAAGAAAAATTTCATTTTGGTGCGAAATAAACATTATCATGACATTCGCCGTACTCAAATACCCTTTGTCTGAAAATTTCATCGAAATCAGTGTTCGTCAATTTCGGACCTAAAATAGGTGAAAACTGAGGTACAGCTCTTTTTTGGTGAAAAATGAACATCGCCATCGTGTTTGGGGTACCCGAAAACCTTTGGTAACAAAATTTGAACACATTTTTTCAAAAATGTCATAAGGCTGCGAAATGTCCCGAATGCGTTAATATCAGGCCGATCAAAATACCGTCAAAATCGGGCCGGGTAAAAAAATGAGAAATTAAAAACCCAGAAAGCCTGAATGGCCTGGTTCGGACTTTTTTCAAGCAGCTCCGAAATGAAAGGCCGGCCTGGTCCAGATAATGATAGGCCTGAAATTAGATTAGTGGGTTAGACATTTCCGATTCAATTTCGTACAATCTCACAAGGGAGGTTCAACTAGTCCCCATCTTAATTTTTGACGAAACTTGGTGTACCTACTAATTTGAACCCCCTGATCCACGTCCCGCTTTTAACTTTTTTCCTTTAAAAGTTGGAAAATCCCATGGTTATCCCATGGTTATTCACACAAAAATCAAATTTTTCACGTTTTTAAATTTATTTTATTTTTCTCTATTTTGCCAAAGAATTTAACTTTGTTTGTGGAGCTTTTCGAGCTATAACTTTTTTCAGAGGGTCGAAGGAAAAAAGTTAAATACACGTTTTTGATCAGGAGGTCCGAATTAATAGGAATACCAAGTTTCGTCAAAAGTTAAGAATGGGGACATGTTGAAACTCCCTTGTCAGTTTCAGTCAAGTCATGTAGGCAAAAGTATCCAAGTGGGCCTGACCTGGGATTACCTTATCCTGGCCCACTTTTAGACTCCGGTAGGCCCAGTTAGGAAGGCCTAACAATAGGAAAACGAAAAAAAACCATTTGATCAAAGAGCTTTGAAAACTGCCATAGGGTTACTGTAGTTTCAGTTAGAAAAAAACATGACTATCAATAGAGCACGGATCAAATTCTGTCTCTTATGTGGAAGCTAAAAACGCTTTCACATTCCAGAGCACAATCGTCACCCTCATCGACCCCGACAGCTCCTTCTCCCTTCTCCCCAACTTCACCATCATCGTCGCCAAACCCAAAATGTTGGATCGCGAGCGTTTCACGACTCTCGAGATTGTCGCCGAGCTTCACGACGAGATTCCAACAATTCACGGATGTGCTCGGAAGAGGATTCATATCGATTTGGAGGACGTGAACGACAACCGACCAGTTTTCGAGCTCGAAGACTACTTTTTCCACATTTCGGATCAGGTTCCAGTTGGGCAAGAGGTGGCCAAAATCGTGGCTCAGGATATAGATCAGGTGAGTGTGCAAACACCGCTACGTAAAAGTGCACAAATTTGGTGTGAGGAAAAAAAATCCATCAAGACTTGCACCCAATGACGTCACCAACCACGAGATGAAGGAAAATCTTGAATATGTACGAGTTTAAGGAGTTTTTGATGAAAAATCGGACCACCCCAATCACACCAAAAGTTGCACAAATTTGGTACAACGTTTGGTGAACTTGGTGAAAATGGTGACATAATTTTTTTCTGCTTCATTTTTTGCGACTACATAAATGGCAAAAAAAAAAAAGAATTCCAATCAAAAAAAAAAAGAATTCGCCCTAGCGGGGATTCGATCCCGCAACGTTCCGATTATGAGTCAGACGCTTTGCCAACTGCGCCACTTTGCAGTTTTGTGCTGCTCTCTTCTTTTTCATAGACTATATAGTTGGTAGTTTTGCTAGTGCTATGTAAAACAAAGAGGAATTTCTCAGTGGATGTCAGACCACTTGGCACCAAAACGACGAGAATGAGAGTAAAAGTGACAATTTATGAAGAGAAAACAAAAAAAAACAATAAAAATCCCCAAACTCGACGACCAACAATTAAAAAATTGAAAATTAAATTCAAAAACAAGAAATGCACCCAAGTCGCGTCACCTCGATCTCCAAACGCGCCAATCGTCATTGAGCGTTGACGTGTTTGTTGCACCCAGCAACTACTATATATAAGCCATCTCGGAGAAGATTAACCTTTGGAGCTATTTTATGGAGCTCAGCGATCCGTTCCGCAAAAACTAAAATTACCATTCAAACCAGCTCGTCGAGCTCTACAAGACCATATAACTTTCATTTGCAGGGCTCAAATGGCCAAGTCATCTACTCAATTCCAACACAAAATGTGCCCTTCGAAATTGTTGGAGAAGGCAAACGCGGTGTGATTCGAACCAAGACGCTTCTGAATCCCGAAATTCGAAACTACATTTTCGAGGTTGAGGCAAAGGATAATGGGAAAGAACCCCGTTCGGCTAAGGTTCCCGTGGAAGTTTTCATTCTGAAATCGAAATTGGGAAATGATCCAGAAGTCAAAGATGACAATGAAGAGGTTCCAGAAGTCCACGGTAACATCCAGACGTCTACAGAAGCTCCAGAAGAAGAGGATTCTGAAGAAGAAGTCGAAGAAGAAGAAGAAGAAGCCACTACAACAACAACTCCAGAAGCTTCTGAATCCTCCACTACGTCAGAATCTGAATCTCCAGAATTCACTACAACAACTTCTGAATCCTCCACTACACCTTCACCTTCCACAACTTCAGAATCTGCATCTGAATCTTCAGAATCCAACGAGACATCACATCAGATGCACGCCGCCAAGTCCCTTGCAATTGATCAAGAAGTCGAGGAGACTGTAGAGGTTCCAATGACCAATATCGATTTATTCATTCAGCGTCAGAATGCGGTGAAGCCTCCTAGAGAGCCAAAGATTCAAGGAGCATCTGAAGTTGCTGCTGCTCCACATGAGCAAGTGGCTCCAGAGCCCCTGGCTCCAGAACGCTTCGAGTTCAAGCAAAAAATGTATACGTATGATGCGATTGGGTCGGAAATTAAGGAGAATGATGTGTTGGGAAGAGTGGATGCGGCTCCGAATGCTGAATTTTTCGCAGTCGATCGAGAGGTGGGTTAGATGTCGAAAAATGTCGAGAAATGTGATTTTCTTCACATTTTTTGACATTTCTCTGCAATTTTTGAAAAAAGCGAGAAACTTTCAATGAGAAATATATCATTCGATAGCTTTTTAAACGCTGATCAACATCCTGTTTTTAATTTTCGGTGAATGTGATTTTCAATGTGCGAATTTCAGCACAAAAGTTCCAGCTAAGACCTAACTATAGTAGTGATCTACACCGCTTCAGTTGAATCGTCATAACTCAGCTCAAAATAGTCCGTTTGAGCCCATATTTTGCACAGTTGTGCTCAAAGGTATTAGTAAAATGGTCAAGTTTTTTTAGGACGATATCTGAAAAAAAAAAATCTGAAATGATTTTAAAAATTTAGGTTTTTTGAAAAATACATTTTTTCTCCTAGACACTTTGATAAATATTTTTAATTGCTAAAATGTTCTTCTAGAATGTTAAAAACAATCGTTTTTACAAAAAAAAAGTTTTTAAGATTTTTTTTCTGAAAGTATAGTGAAAATTCGTAAAGCATCTCAACACAGAAGACGTATCAATGTAGGCCTAATTGACTGCCAAACAGACTGGTCATTTTGGGCCGGGCCACTCGGGGTCGGCCCGTTTTCACTGGGCTAAATCAGGTCGGGCTTAATCGGGCTTTGTTTCAAAGCGGGCCCGGCCCAGCCCGGTCGGCCCACAGATTCGTTTTTTGTGTGAATTTAAGCAAAATTCATTTTTTTTGTAATTGAAAAAGTTTATTTTTTTTGTTTGTGAATAATTTGATAGCACTTTTTTTTGATGAATGCTTATCAGATTTCGTTCTGACAAAAATTCTGATGAATTTCACTAGAAAACAAAATTCAATTTTTCATAAAAACCGAAAAATACGATAAACCTATGGGAAAAATGGTCTCTGTCATTTATTTATATTCCAACTTGAAGCTAATTTATGCAAAAACCCTGGAAAAACGAAGAAAAAACATGACATTTTGAATTTCATGTTGAAAATAAGAGCACGCGAGCTGGGCCGGGCCAGCCCGGCCCGGCGCTTGTTTTTTTTTCAACGGGCCGGGCTGGCCCAGCCCACTATTGATAGGCCGACGGGGGCTCGCGGGCGGCCCAAACGACCAGCCAACTTACAGAATTTTTCAGGAATTTTTTTTCTGTCAAAGTTTAAAGTTTTGCCAAAATTTGAAGTAGATTCATCAATTTCGAGCCATTCTACGACTTTTTGCAAAATTTTTACATTGTTTGCAAAAACCACAAATCAAAAGTTGAAATTCAGGAAAAATAATATGGATTATTTGAAACCTATATTTCCCTGAATTTTTTTCTTCAAAATTTATTTTGCTTTTTGAAACAGGATAATGTTATTCAAATTTTTTAAAATCCTTCCTTTGAAAAAATAAATTCAACAATCCGAAAAACTTTTTTTTGTTAAATTGATGGTAATTTTTCCATAACATCTACGAGAATCACCAAGAAAATATTTTATTATTTCAAAAAAAAAAATGT
This sequence comes from Caenorhabditis sp. 38 MB-2015, assembly GCA_900536415.3. NCBI lineage: Eukaryota > Metazoa > Nematoda > Chromadorea > Rhabditida > Rhabditidae > Caenorhabditis > Caenorhabditis quiockensis. The sequence continues at coordinate 23,077 of LR550258.1, read as the reverse complement.
TTAGTTTAGAAAAAAATCCAGATTTTTCAATTTCACTAGGGAGCACTTTGCTGATACCATTTGAGCACAATTGTGCAAAATATAAGGCCAAACGGACCGTTTTGATTCTATTGTGAATACGAAAAAATTAGAGAGTGGTCTAGAAAATGCAAAATGGCCTAGAAAACGCAAGAACCTATTTTTCAATGATATTGTTCAAAAAGAACTGTATTATTTGGATTTCTAGGCCATATTGGTTGATCTTCCAATGGTCTAATAATTTTAACCCTACAATAGATATGACGTTTCAACCAGTATGGTGTACACTATTCACCATACGTTTCAGAGGTCACATATTTGTATTTTGAAAAAATTAGCAAATCAAAAAAAACTGGCTAAAAATAAGGCAAAAATGCTCGATTTTTTACAACTTTAGGACCAACACAGTTCTCGTATCAAATATTTTATACTTCCAGGTCGCCGGCATTATTAAACTCAGCGAATCTGGCGAGCTACTCGCCGGAAAGGCCTTGAATCGCCTTGAAGACGGTCCCCTAACCTTCGGTGTCTCCTCAACAAACGGTTTCGAAACGGTAAGTATCCAAAAAACGACAGGTGTTTCACCCCAGTCACCCTCAATTATCCATTTATTTTTGCAAGTTTTCGGGGTGTCTAAAGGGGAGGAGAAGAAGAAGAAGAAGAAGTCACGCGAGATACATAAACATATTAATAATTAGTGAGCCAGAAAGAAATAGAAAATAGGGGAATATTATAGAACCCATGTCATTAACTCATCATCATTGCAATTGCATAATATTAAATTGTGTTTTTGCGAAAAAGAGGAAACGTGTAATTATGTACATATACGCAAAACATATGTACCTATATACACTTAGAAGAAGAAGAAGAAGAAGGACAAGGTCCTTTTATGTTCTAAACGGAAGTAAAAAATATATTTTCAGAGTGATTTTTTGATGGATACTGTAGTTTATATACAGTAGCTTGTAAAAGTTTGGACCCTGTTGGTTAAATCATCATAACTCGGCTCAAAATGCTCCGTTCGGGCTCATATTTTGCACATTTGTGCTCAAAGGTATCAGAAATGTGCTCCAGTTTTTGTAGGATCATATCTGGAAAATAAACAGGAGAATTTTCGAAAAAAACAATTAAAAAGAAAAGCACCCTGGAAGTGTACGTTTCAAATTGCACATAATTCAATGTTCAGACGTTAAAAAGTATTTTATTTTCTGTCTGCTGGAAAAAAACCCTAAAACTCGGATATCAATCTGGTCATTAAAAAATGTCCCAATCAATCAATAGTTTCGAATGCTAACAAGATATTTTTCTGAAAATAAAATCAAATTTCAAAAGTTTCTAGAGGTACTCAAAGTTGATGATTCTAAGAGATTCCCAAAACTACAAAAACTTTTGAGAATTTTTTTTTTCGTATCATAAGAGGTAACGTGAACAAAAATTTTCTGCATTTTTTTTTAAATCTTTCAGATATGGTCTTACAAAAATTGGAGCACATTACTGATATCATTGAGTATAATTGTGCAAAATATGGGCCCAACCGGATCATTTTGATCTGAGATATGACGATTCAACCAGCGAGCTCCCAGGAAGTATACGTTTCAAATTGCACATATTTCAATCTTGACATGATACGAACAAAAATTTCGATGATTTCAAAAAAAAACCTAAAATCCAGAATCTAATATCCAATATCCAAACTCTAAAATCTAGATTTTCAAGAAAACTCAATCATTTTTTCCACTTACAATTATTAGTTGTGAATTTCTTTGGAAGAAATACGTTTCAGAGGTTCTATATTTATATTTTGACGAAATACAATACAATAAGTATGCTTGCTGAAATTGAAAAAAAAAAACAACTCTTCTAAAAAATTTCTAGAAGCCTTTTTTGTTCCCTGACAAAAATGGGAACCGAAAAAAAAATCCAATGTGATCAAAAATGCTCACTTTTTGCTCGAAGTTTTCTACATCACAGAGAGCCTAACAAGGAATTACAATGGGGTCTATATCATCAGATACAGTTTTTCTATGCTCATCAACATCCCGCTCCTAACTTTTGCTGAAAATTGAGCTCAAAACGTGCTCTTTGAAGTTACAATTTTCACTAAACGGTTCTTTGACATGAATCTAACACTAGAAACATTTATTTTTCTCAAAAATCCATCTGAAACGCTTGAAAAACAGCAAACAAAAAATTCAGAGGTTTCAAATTGTCCAGTAAATCAAACATTTATATTTAAAATGTGTATAAATTGAAGAAGCACACAAAATTCATCGAAATTTTTAACATTTTCTTCAGTTTTGGGATTTTATGACTTTAAATTTCAATTTCCAGCTTTCCGCGCAGAAATTTCAGATCAAAAAAAAATTATTCCCCATTAAATAATTCAAAATCAAACAAACAAGCTTGTTCGCTCCATTGAGAAAGAACAATCACGTCATGTCAGCGCAATGAAAAACAGCAATTTGCGAGATTGAGAGAGACGCAGAGAAAAGTTCTCCGAGAGAAGTACAAAATTAAAAGTTCTATGGCCGACTGGTTAACGGGCGTGTCTTTGAATCGAACGACGGCGCCGAGCTCTGGTTCGATTCCCCCCCGCGCCAAAACTTTTTTTATTATTTTCCTTTTTTTTCAAATTACATTTTTTTACAACGTTCTCTTGTCAGATACTACTCTCACAAATATTTTGAATAAATTTTTGAGTTTCGAAAACACTTTAAACTGTAATTTGAAAAAAAAAAGAAAAATAATAAAAAAGTTTTGGCGCGTGGGGGAATCGAACCAGAGCTCGGCGCCGTCGTTCAATTCAAAGACACGCCTGTTAACCAGTCGGCCATGGAAATTTTCACTGTTGTACTTCTCTCGGAGAACTTTCTCTGCGTCTCTCTCAATCTCGTCAATTGCATGCTGACATGACGTGAATTCGTTTTGACTACTGTATGTGAACATTTTCGTGAAGTTGTGTGTTTTGTGTGCAAACACCATGAAAATGCGGCATTTTACGGCTTCTGTTCGATTTCTCGGAAAACCACTAAATTTTTGAAAACTTGTTTCACACATTGAAAACTTTTCAAAAATGTATGTTTGAGCTTTTCTACCCGACCTCATTCCTAGTGCTCAGCTCTAAAAATGCTCCAAATCTCCCTGTCCAAACCAAACCATACATACATATTCCCTCTTCCTCACCCAAAAAAAAACACAACAAACAGACCAACAACAAAAAAAAACATCTCCTAGGCAACACGTATTTTCCTCCTTCCCTCTTTTTTTTCCTCCTAATTGTTGGTATAAAGGGCGGGGTTTCGAAAAAGGAAGAAAAAGAAAAAGAAGGAGAAGGCAACAGGGCGCGGCAGGTGCAAACCGAACCAATAAATGAAATAGTATTAAAAATAATACACACATTATTAGGACCACTATTTTCTACCTATTCTATTGTTTTTTTTTTTTGGACCTGTCCAGCTGTTTGTCTCTATATCTAGTTTAGTTGTCCATGATTTTCCTATTAGTCGATGAAAAAACATCAATTTTTCATTGTTGTCCGACTACTACTTTATAATATTCTTTTTTGTCGGGTAAGTATATTTTTCGTGGGAAAAAAAAACAAAAAAAAAACAGAGGAAAATGAGAAACTTTAGTTGAGCATTTTTTGGGTCCAAACAGGTCCAAAAAATCAGATGAGGCCTAAAATAAACAGGCCTGAAGCAAGTCCTGTAATTTAGATTTTCCAAATTCTGGAAATTAAGTTTTTGGTTTTTCGTGTGAAAAAATAAATTTTTTTCAAGAAAAGGGAATTTTTCTGAATTTTTTTGAGACATTTATTTTAGAATTTTTCAGATCTGTTTTGAAGCCTTTTCGGTCTATTTTTATGCCTTACAGGTCTGTTTTGAGGTCTTCTAGGTCCGTTTTCAGGCCTTTTAGGTTCGCTTCGAAGCCTCTGAGGACCTTATATAACCTTTAAGGTCTGTTTTGAGCGTTTTAGACCAGTTTTGAACAGTTTGGATTCATTTTAAGGCTTTACAGGTAGTGTTAAGGCCCTTTTAGGTCCGTTTTAAGACCTTTAAAACAGTTTTAAGGCTATTTCGGTCAATTTTGAGAGCTTTTTAGTTTTGTTTCAAGGCTTCTAGGTCCATTTTAAAGCATCTCAGATCTATTTTAAGGCCATTTAGGTCTGTTTTAAGGTCCTTTAGGTTCTTTTTGAGGCCCGTTAGGTTCGATTCAAGATGTTTTCGGTCCATTTTAAGGATCTTAGGTCCGTTCTAGTGCCTTCAAAGTTCATTTTAAGGCTTTTCAAGTCTGTTATGAGGTCTTTTAGGTCTGGTTAAGGCCTTACAGGTCTGCTTTGAGGTTTTCTAGGTCCATTTTTATGCTTCTCAGATTCATTTTAAGGCCATTTAGGTCTGTTTTAAGGTCTTTTAGGTCCGTTTCAAGGCTTCTCAGATCTATTTTAAGGCTATTTAGGTCTATTTTAAGGCTTTTGAGATCATTTTTGAACATTTTGGATCTATTTTAAGGCCATTTAGGTCTGTTTTAAACCTAGGTAGGTCCGTTCTGAAGCCTTGATATCTGTTTTAAGGTCTCTTCGGACCGTTTTAAGGCCTTACAAGTCTGTTTCGAGGCCTTTTAGGTCTATTCTGAGATCTCCGAGGAACATTTCAAGGCCTTTGAGGCCCGTTATAATGCACTTTTAGGTCTTTTAAGGAATTTTCGAGTCCAACTCTTCTATTCAGGCTCGATTTCCTAAAATTTCATAGTTCCGTTTTTTAAAAAGCCCGATTCAGAAAAACAAGGGCCTGTTCACCCGGCCTAATTCAGGAACTTTTTGATTTGGGCCCGATTTTATAGTGTCAGATATAATCTGAAGTAAAGCCCGTTCAGGCCTGATCAACTCAAAATTATGGCCCTGTTCCCAATTATAGTGTTTTTAGGTCCATTTTAAAGGCTCTTCTCGGCCTCTTAGGTCCTCCAAAGCCTTCAAAATCCCGAAAATTGCAGGCTCGTGCTCAAGTGACAATCCTGCGCGATGCAAATCGCGACCTAATGACCGCGAATCCACGTTTCGATCAGGACAAATACAAATTCCACATTCTCGAAAATCAACAACCAGAAGTTATTGGAATATGTCGTGTAAGTATTTAATCCCAAAAATGTTGGAAAAGTGAAATTTTTGCGCCTAATCCCTTCTTCAAAACCACATCCGTTTCCAGGCTTTCCATTCGGCCCTCTCGTCGTCGCCGTCTCTCCGCCTCACATACTCTCTAATCGCACCGGCGAACATCGACGATCTTCCGTTTGAGATTCATTCACAATCGGGAGAAGTGAGCACGTCGCGAGCTCTCGACGCCGAGCAACAAAATGTGTACAAATTTCAAGTAAGAGAATGACCAAAATGGGATTAGTGTTAATCCCCCCCCGACATTCAAAAAGGGATTCATTAAGTGCATATTCAGAAAATGCATATAATAACATGAAAAATTATAGTGAACTTTGCCAATAGCTGAGGGAAAAAGAAACGCTGAGAAAGGCTCGTCTTGAGGTCTTTAGGCCTTTTAGATTTATTTTGAGGCCCTTCTAGGCCTGTTTCAGGCTTGCAGGTTCGTTTTCAGGTCTGTTTGTATGCTTTCAAGTCTGTTTTCAGGCCTGTTAGGTCTGTTTTAGGTACCTTATAAGGTCCATTCTAAGGCCTTTCAGGTCCGTTTTTAGGGTTTAAGGTCCGTTTTTAGGCTTTGAGGTCTGTTTTTAGGCTTTTAGGTCCGTTTCAAGACAATTTTAGGTCCGTTTTGAGGCCTTTTAGGTCCGTTTTTAGGCTTTCAGGTCTGCTTCTAGTCTTTTAGTTCCATTTTGAGGCTTGTTAGGTTCGTTCTAATGCCTTCCAGGTCCGTTCAGAGGCCTTTTAGGTCTGTTTTGAGGCCTTTTCCATTCATTTCAAGGCCTGTTAGGTCCGTTTTAAGGCCTTATAAAGTCTGTTTTGGGGCCTTTTAGGTCCGTTTCAAAGCTTCTAGGTCTGGTTTGAGGCATTCAAGTCTGTTTTCAGGCTTGTTAGGTCTGTTTTCAGGTCTTTAAGGTCTGTTCTAATACCTTTTAGGTTTTGAGTTTTTTAGGTCTCTTTTAAGGCCTTTGAGGTCTGTTTCGACACCCCTTTAGGTCCGTTTTAGGTCCTTTTAAGTTCGTTTTAATGCCTTTTAGGTCCGTTTTCAGGCTTGTAGTTCTGTTTCAAGGCCTTTTGAGATCCATTTCGAAGCCTTTCAGGTCTGATTGGAGGCTCTTTTGAGTCCGTTTCAAAATCTTTTTCAAGGTCAAAAATGAAACCTTACTAATCAATAACAAGATCAAATTCAAGAATTCAAAAACCCGTACTACAATAACCCATGCTCCAAAACTTTGTGACCTGTGGAACCTAGTTATGATACTGTTATATCCTTGAAACTAACAATAGAGGTACAGAAAAACACAAACTTCTGGCTCAAAAAAATTCGAAAATTCGTAAGCCTCAAAAATGGAACCCTGTTCGATAACTACAATACACCACCACCACCACCACATTTTTCTAGGTCCGATCCTGTTTGACCCAATCAATCTGCTCCATCAGCGACGTGTTCGTCTTCGTCGACGACGCCAACGACAATCCACCAATGTTCCTGAATCGTGAACTCGAAACAACCGTGGAAAGTGACATTCCGATAGGGACCAAGGTGATCCGCGTCTACGCCAACGACATCGACAAATCCGCCAACAACAGTCGAATCACCTTCACCATCGCCTCCGATTCGCCCGATTTTCAAATCGACGAGCAAACCGGGCAGATTCGCACACGCCAATCACTTCTCCAATCTCTTTATAAGATTCTGATTCACGCTTCTGACAATGGAGTTCCTAGACGTCTGGATACCGCCCAAATGACTGTCACAGTCCGTGGAACCAACCCTTCATCCCCAGTTTTCGATCAAAAAGACTACTCTTTGGTGATAAGTGCACCAGTTCGCGCAGGTCAAGTCGTCGGAGAAGTACACGCTTCGGATCCAGATCCGGGAGATGAGGGAAAGGTGAAATATCGATTGTTGCCAGCGGATAATCAAGATCATCAGAAATTTTCAATCAATTCTAAGGTGGGTCAGGTCTAGAAAAATGTCTATATTTTTCTCAGAATATATTCCAAAATATACGTTTCTAAGATGATAATAATTTGAGTTCTATTTTTAATTTTTGCTCTCATGTCTACAAACGTGCGAAATGAGGTTCCAGATATAGAACTCGGAACTGAATATTGACGAAAATCGAGTTCAAAATTGAGCTCTGAAAGTCTGAAGTTTGCTTGAAAAATCATTTTTTTTAAGATACAAATCTCGTATAGTTCTCTTGGACAATGTGGTAACTTTTCATTGTTATAATTTCTCGAATATTAGTTTCATATGCAATTTAAGAATTATAGTATTTTCAGAATTTTCAGAATTTCTTCACAATGTTCTAATAATTCACAAAAATATTGAAGATTCACTTGAAAAATAATCACACAACGTACAAACAGCAACAGAAAAAACAAAAAAAAAAAGAGTTTAAAAAACCTGACCAGAAACGACAAAAAGTACGGTCAATTTAAAGGAACACACTATTTTTTTTTACAAAACGTGAAAAATTAGCATGCTCTTTTAAATTACAAGTTTCGATAATTTTATGAGAAAATGAAGAGAAATAGAATTTTTTGAAAATTCTCAAAAGATCACGTGACAAATAATAAGAAATTTTCGGAAAAAATGAAGAATATAGACTTATTTTTCTTATTTGATTACCTTATAGTTACGCCCCTCACTTTCTAGCTAAAAACTTTGAAGCTGAAATTCAAGCACTAAAAATCGCTTTCAGCGAAAACTGAATACATGATGTTGAACAGCGTTCAAAAATCTATCGAATGACATATTTCTCATCAAAAATCTGCATATTTTTCACAAAAAGACGTATCATTTTTCCTGTAACACAATTTTTACTCAGTGATTTAAGCCCGAGTTCTAGGAAAAACTCAAAATAAACACATCTTTATTTTTATCATTTCGGAGCCAAAATCATGCTCAAAACTTCCAGTTTGAGCTCTAAGACATATTTTTGGTCCACCTAAAAATAAAAAATCGTTTTACAGACCGGCGTGATATCCGCACTAACATCTTTATCACTAAATGATGGACCAATTCAACTAAACGTCGAGGCAAGTGATAGTGGCAAAAATACGAATCGAAAGGTTGGTGGATTCACTAAAAATCTATACACCATAATTGTGATCCTATCCTATTCCAGGCCAAAACCTCAGTTTTTGTCGAGATTATCGATCCGAAAACGCTGAAATTCTTGCCCCTCCCAACTACAGTATACATATCTACGGAAAAGGCAGTTGGAAGTGTGGTTCTACGAGTTTCCGCTACAACAACTGACGATTCAAACATCAAATTCCGTGTACTACAGGATAGCTCACAATTTATCATGGATGACGATTTATTGAGGGTAAGTAGGCCTAAAATCGGGCCAGGAATTCTGCCTAAACCGATTTAGGAGAACTCGCATTTTGGGGTACTGTGGGTTAATTCTACTCAAAAATTGAGCAAGCTCACCTGAATAGGACCTGGTCCTATAAAGAACTGGATGTCCCTAAAACGGACCAGGCCCTATTTTAGTCGTCTGGGCCCAAAAATCGTGCCAAAACGGACGAGATAAAGTTCAAATAATTTCTGAAAATCATAAGGTAACTTTTAAGAAAATTCCGCTCTTGTCCAAATTCAGGTCCTATTTCGAATAAAAGCCTAAAACGGACCAGATCAGAAATAAAACGGCCCAGATCCGATCGAAAATTCTACAGTAATCCTACACACTTTCAAAATACCAGGATTACTGTAGAAGTGAACGAGCTTTCACACTAATTTAGATACCTCTTGGATACCGTACCTCTAGGATACTGTAGAATTACTGTACATCTCTGGGGTACTGTAGTTAGCATACTGTAGATCTAGTTACAGTAATCCTACACTTGCTAATCAGCAGGGTTACTGTAGAAGGGGAGCTTAGGCGATAAACTTCTCTTTAGGTTATTTGAAGTGTTCTTACACGTTTAGATACCTCTTGGATACTGTATTAAGGGTTACTGTACTTTTCTGGGTACTGTAGATGTAGATGTAGCGTACTGTAGATATATTTACAGTAATCCTACACTTACTAATGAGTAGGGTTACTGTAGGAGCGGAGCTTAAGCGATCTCTTTAGGTTATTTAAAGTGTTCTCACACTAGTTTAGACACCTCTTGGATACTGTACTTCTTGGATACTGTAGAAGGATTAATATACATCTCTGGGGTAATGTAGTTAGTATACTGTAGATATGTGATCTATCTACAGTAGCTGATCAGTAGGGTTACTGTAGGAGCGGAGCTGAGACGATAAACTTATCTTTAGGTTATTTAAATTGTTCTCACATTAATTTAGATACCTCTTGGATACCGTACCTCTTGGATACTGTAAGATTACTGTACTCTCTGGGATACTGTAGTTAGCCTACTGTAGATCTATTTACAGTAATCCTAAATTTGCTAATCAGCAGGCTGAGACGATAAACTTCTCTTTAGGTTATTTGAAGCTTTCTCATAGTTTTTAGATACCTCTTGGATACTGTGGGATTACTGTACTCTATTGGGTACTGTAGTTAGCATACTGTAGATCTATTTACAGTACTCCTACACGTGCTAATCAGCAAGTTTACTGTAGGAGCGGAGTTGAGTTTTCTTTAGATCATTTGAACTGTTCTCACACAAATTCAGATACCTCTTGGGTACTGTAGGATTACTGTACTCTCTGGGGTACTGTAGTTAGGATACTGTAGATATATTTTGACGATAATCTTATGTTAAGGTTATTTGAAGTGTTCTCACACTAGTTTAGATAGCTCTTGGATACTGTAGAAGTATTACTGTACTCTATGGGATACTGTATCCCGAGGACTAAATTTTTGAGCTGGAAAAATTCCCAATTTCAGGTCTCCAACCACCTGCTCGAAGGCGAGTCCATTCTCACAATCCGAGCCGAAACCGACACGGCTCAAGTCGACCATCAGCTCAAAGTGATCGTGATGGCCGATCGCGACAAATACCCCGTCTTCCCGCAACTAACCTACGATTTCGACGTCGCCACCGACGACGGCCACTTCCCTCGCGTCATTCACCAATTCAACGCCAAACTCCTCAACGGCACCATCAAATACACCTTCTTCCCACCCACTCCACCAGCCGGATTCTATTTGGACGAGCAAACCGGCGAGCTGTTTGTGACCACTTCGTTTGGCGCCCAAAATCATGATACCGTATTCATCGTCGTCCGCGCGATAAATGTTGACTTCAAAAAATTCTACTCGGATGTCGGCGTGGCGGTGATGCCAGTGTCGAAGACGGTGGAAAAGTTGCGATTCGGTGAGATGTCGTACAATTTCGAGATTTTTGAGAATTCTGAAGAGGGTTCGATTATTGGAAAAGTCAATGTCAATGGGTTCTTTTCATCTCTGAATATATCACCGGATAATGATTTGTTGGGAATTCATCAAAACGGAAGTTTGTTTTTGAGGGAGTCAATTGACGCCGAGGAACTGGATGAACTGATTCATGATTTTACGGTAAGGTGAACTAGTTAAAATCTGGAATTTTTCGACGAGACTTATACCATTCGATAGGGTTTTGGACGCTGGTTAACATCACGTTTTTAATTTTTGCGAAATGGAACCCCTAGAGCACAATTTTCAGCCTTGAATTTCACACTGAAAACGCAAAAACTAACAAAAATGGGATGGTATACCATACTACACGTCATGTCAGCATGCAATTGACGAGATTGAGAGAGACGCAGAGAAAAGTTCTCTGAGAGAAGTACAACAGTGAAAATTTCCATGGTCGACTGGTTAACGGGCGTGTCTTTGAATCGAACGACGGCGCCGAGCTCTGGTTCGATTCCCCACGCGCCAAAACTTTCTTATTATTTTTTCTTTTTTTTTCAAATTACAGTTTAATGTGTTTTCGAAACTCAAAAATGTATTCAAAATATTTGTGAGAGTAGTATCTGACAAGAGAACGTTGTAAAAAATGTAATTTGAAAAAAAAAAGAAAAATAATAAAATAGTTTTGGCGCATGGGGGAATCGAACCAGAGCTCGGCGCCGTCGTTCGATTCAAAGACACGCCCGTTAACCAGTCGGCCATGGAAGCTTTCACTGTTGTACTTCTCTCGGAGAACTTTTCTCTGCGTCTCTCTCAACCTCGCGAATTGCTATTTTTCATTGCGCTGACATGACGCGTACTATAGGGTAACTTTTTGTTCTGAAAATATCTAGACAGTTTGTTTTGCATAAAAATGAAAAATTACAGCATTTTCAACAAATTTGCATTTTTCTTCTACGACAAAAAGAAATGAAAAACTGACAGACAAAAATAATAATAAAACACGTGAAAATATTACGTGGCCTTGTTTTCATTCCGTTTTCCCCTTTTTTTTTGGAAATAAGTTTCATGTTCTGAAATTTTCAGCCTAATTTTGAGATTTTTAATGAAAATAAACAATCCGGAATTCTTTTTCATACTTGATTACCCTTTGGTTAGGCCCTAACCCTTAAAATCGCTTCTAAACAGGTTTTCTCAATTTCTGGCTGAAAGCTTTGGAGCTGAAATTTGAGCCTTAAGAATTTTTTTTTTCAGAAATTAACAACGAGATGTTGATCAACGTTCAAAAATCTATCGATTGATATATTTTTCGTCGGAAAAATCCAGATTTTTTTAAAAACGTTCCCTTGTAAGAGGAGTATGAGACCTGTAAGGCCTATTTTAATGAAATATTATTGGTTCCGGTTTAACTGATTTTGAGAACTCTATTTCAACTGGATATTGAATACATTTCAATCACTACATTATTTTGCCATTTTTAGTAATGCATTGTTTCCAAATCTCTCAAATGAAGATAAGATTATTTTGAAACGTACATCTTCTAGGAAATTTTCGTATAGTTTTCAATTGAATTTAAGTCATTCTTAAGATTCTGAGAAGCTTCATAAAACTCTGTAATCAATTTTTGACAAAAAACTTTGAAAAGGAAAAATTGTTCGCCATACTAAAATAAAAAAATTTTCAAAAAATTTTCAGAGTTTCATTTTCGCAGATATCATCTAATAAAAACTAAAGCTCTTTGCTGATACCGCTGAGCACAACTGTGCAAAATATGGGCTCAAACGGACCATTTTGAGCCAAGTTATGATGATTTTGAGGACTCTACTTTAACTGGATATTATCATCAATTTATTATTTTCTAGTCACTTGAAATAAAAAATATGTTCACATCAGATTGAAACGTACTTTCCCTGGAAGCATTTTCAAACAAGAATATGCCAAATTTTACATAGAAAATTAACCAGTCTACCTTTAAAAAAAATAGGGATTATTGGTGAATGGATTTTTTAAGATTTTATCATCTTCACTTTCTGTTTTTTCAAATGCATTGTTTTTTATTTCCTCAAATGAAAATAAGGTTATTTTGAAACGTATATTTTATAGCAAATTTTCTGTATAGTTTTCAATTAAATTTATGTGATTCTATAGATTCTGAGAAGCTTGATAAGAATGTGTAATCAATTTTTGACAAAAAAAAATTCTTTCTGAAAATCATGATTTAGTTTAGCAAAATATTAAGGAAGTTGAATGTTCTGAGCATTTTTCCATTCGATTTTTTTTTCAAATTAGCTTAAACACGTTATGTCAGCGCAATGAAAAATAGCAATTTGCGAGGTTGAGAGAGACGCAGAGAAAAGTTCTCCGAGAGAAGTACAACAGTGAAATGGTCGACTGGTGAACGGGCGTGTCTTTGAATCGAACGACGGCGCCGAGCTCTGGTTCGATTCCCCCACGCGCCAAACTTTTTTATTATTTTTCTTTTTTTTTTTCAAATTACATTTTTTACAACGTTCTCTTGTCAGATACTACTCTCACAAATATTTTGAATACATTTTTGAGTTTCGAAAACACATTAAACTGTAATTTGAAAAAAAAAGAAAAATAATAAGAAAGTTTTGGCGCGTGGGGGAATCGAGCCAGAGCTCGGCGCCGTCGTTCGATTCAAAGACACGCCCGTTATCCAGTCGGCCATGGAAATTTTCACTGTTGTACTTCTCTCGGAGAACTTTTCTCTGCGTCTCTCTCAATCTCGTCAATTGCATGCTGACATGACGTGAAAATCGTTTTTTTTTTCTTAGTGAACCAAAAAAAGTTTTCAGATCGATATTTTTGAGCTTCTTTTTACTGCTCAACAAGTTTTAACGGATTTTTCCAGAAAAGGCTTGTCTTCCGGATGTTGTTTTTGAAATTTTTATCAAAAGCAAAAATGTTCAGTAAATGATTGGAAAATATATTAATTCAAAAAAAAAAAATAATTCAAGAAATCCAAAAATTTAGATTTTTGACAAGCCTGAAAAAAACCTATTTTTAATTGAACGGAAAAACGCTGGTCGGCCCAAGACGGCCCTCTCGCAAAGAATCTTTAACTTCTTGAAAAATTGATATTTCTTGAGCAAACTTCAGAGCTCAATTTCTAGCTTGACATTGAGATTTGTCAAAAACTGATCTAATCATCTTTTTCAGCATTTCAAGATCTACAAAATGACATACATCTTGTCAAGAAAAAAAAACATTTCTTTCTGATTGTAAGTGTGAGCTCCGTATAACTCATCCATTGTGGAAAAAAAAGCTTATTTCTTCTGGGAAAATTATTCAAATTCAAAGTTTAACGCAAATTTTGTGAGTACAATTAATACAAAATACACGATCAGTGCGATAGAGCACATATGCTCTTTTCAGATCACCGCATCCAACGGAAAAGAGTCAGCCAAGACACGTGTGCAGGTGGCAATTCGCGATGTCAACGAATTCGATCCCGAATTCGATGAGACCGAGATCGAAATGTCCATCCTCACCTCAAATCTTGGACCAGGTACCAATGTTGGAAGAGTCATCGCGCATGACAAAGACATCTCCGAGAAGACAAGGCTAACATATCGAATTGTGGGAGGATCGGGTCGAAAACTGGTGTTTATCAGGGAAGATGGTACAATTATTCTGGGCGATGAGCCAATCGATAAACATCTCGATCATTTTGATCTCATCATCGAGGCTGTGGATCGGAATGGGAAACATGTGAGTTTTCCTTTCAATGAGGTTCATGACTGAAATTCAAGTTTTCAGGACCAAACCCACGTGACAGTCTACATCGATTCAGACGAAGAAGAGGAGCAAACCGATCCACCAGTTTTCATGAATCAACCTTTGGAGTGGAATGTGACCGAAGCATCCACCGAGTCATTCGAAATTCGCGCAGAGGGATCGGATATAGTTTATCGGATAGTGGGAGGTGATCTTGGTGGCAATTTTAAGTTGGTTCCAACCAATAATGGAAGTGTGAGTTCGAGTTTTTTTTCTGGTCATTTCCTGACATTTTTTGACATTTTTCGACATTTCTTGTCATTTCTCGACATTTCATGTTATTGTTCGACATTTCTCGAATTTTTAGGCTGCAAACTCCACGTGTCAAAACTTTAATTCAATATTTTTGAGGCAAAAAACCATCTTCGAGTTTTATTTCTCGTCATTTCCTGACATTTTTTGACATTTATTGTCATTTCTCGACATTTCATCACATTTTTGTCATTTCTAGACATTTCTCGATTTTTTTAGGAACTAAAATCCACGTGTCAATTTATGAATTCAATGTTTTTGTAGACAGAAATCCACGTATCAAAGTTCGAGTCCTATTTCTCGTCATTTTCTGACATTTTTTACCATTTTTCAACATTTCTTGATTTTTTTCGGGAACCAAAATCCACATATCAAAATTTTAGTTCAATATGCGGCAAAAGAGTTATATTTCTCGTCATGTCTTGACATTTCTCGACATTTATTGTCATTTCTCGACATTTCATCATATTATTGTCATTTTTCGACATTTCTTGATTTGTTTGATCACCAAAATCCACAAATCAAAGTTTTAAGTCAATCATTTTGTCGGCAAAAATCCATTTTCGTGTTCTATTTCTCGTCATTTCCTGACATTTTGTGACATTTCTCGACGTTTCATCACATTTTTCGACATTTCTCTATTTTTTTGGGAACTAACGTGACAAAATTTGAATTCAATTATTTTGTCGGCAAAAATCCATTTTCGAGTTCTATTTCTCCTCATTTCCTGACATTTCTCGACATTTCTCGACATTTCATCACATTTTTCGTCAATAATTTCAGACCAAAATCCGAATCGTCTCCGAACTCGACCATCGCAAACAATCCACCTACATCCTTCAAATCGAGGCCAAAGACACTCGAACCCAACAAACCGCCCTCGGCGAGGTGACAATCCATCTAAAGGATATGAACCTTCACGAGCCCACTTTCGAAGAGCCCGATTTTTCAGCTTCAGTAAGTCTTTGAGGTCACAGAATTCATAAAATCAAGATTGCTTTTTTAGGTTCGATCCGATCTCCCTGCCGGTTTCCCAATCATCACCATCCAAGCATCCGATCTCGATCGTGACCCTCTCACCTATTCTCTTCAAGGTGATCCATGTGACAATCAATTCAAAATCGACAATCAGGGTCGCGTTTCATTCCGTGCCAATCAATCAGATCGATTGATTGGTCAGATCATATGTCTAGTTGTGGCCACAGATGGAAAGCATACAAGTAGTAGTAATTTGAAATTAACAGTTACTGATGGGCAGGATAAGGGGAACAATGTGGCGAAGGAGAACAGGCCTCCGAAATTCGAGAAAGATGAATATGTGTTCGATGTGTCGGAGGATAAGGAGAAGGTTATTGGGAAAGTGACAGCGATTGATTCGGAAGGGGATTTGATTCAATATTCGATTGAACCTGCGCAATATCGCAATTTGTTCATAGTTGATCAATCGGTAAGTACTTTTTGGGACCCTGATCCTGTGGTTGACGAAATTGGGGTTTTGATTTATGTCATCCGATAGAGTTTTTTATGCTGATCATTATCCAGTATCTAACTTTTGCTGAACTCCCCGCTGAAAACTGGAAATGAGCTCAAAACGCCCTGAATATTTGAAATATCGAGTTTATAAATTTTCAATAAAGGTTTTTACAAGTGAATCACATAAAATCACTAAAAATAAAAAAAGAGCCAGATATCATTAGATATAGTTTTTCACTCTGATCAACATCCCGTTTCTAACTTTTGTTGAGCTCAGCGCAGAAAACTGGAAATTGAGCTCAAAGTGCTCTAAATATTTGAAAAATAGCTTCTATTTAGAGTGTGAATAAATGGTTTTTAGTAATGCAGACAACGCTAGACGCATTATATTTCATAAAAATTCGGCTAAAATGCGTTGAAAATTCCATAAATATTGTTGAAGTTGGGTTCGGAAAGTTGGAAAAGAATATTTTCTAGCGGTTATACCTTTAAAAATGTGCTCTTTATCAAGAGCAATTTGCCAATCTTCAATAAAATTTTTGATGCTGATCAACATCCACTATCTACCTTCTGCTAAGCTCCACGCAGAGCTCAAATTATGCCCAAAAAAAAGATGAAAAAGGTCGATTCACTCAGACATTTATTAACCGTGAAAATACGTTTCAAACGTATTTCATCCATTTTTTCGGCTCCCCGACATTTCGCCACTTTCAGTCTTATTTTCAAGTTTCAACCCGGTTTCGAACTCACGAACATCCTTTTGAGTGATTGGCATTCCTTGATGTAACCCACTAGACCACGTGGACGTCATTTTCATACGATTAAATAGGTTATTTTATAGTTTTGTCATTTGTAAAAAAGTTACGAAAAATGGCGAAATGTCGGGGTGGCGAAAATGTAAAAAGAAGCAAAATGTCGTGGTGTCGAAATGACGGGTGGCGAAGTGTCGGGGAGCCATTTTTTCACAACAACGAAATATAATTTCAATGAAAACAAAGTGTAAAACAAATACTGTTTTTAGTATTCTTTATGGACTTTGGAAGGAACCCTATGTATACCATTCGATAGCGTTTTTTATGCTGATCATTATACTTTAACTAACTTTTGCTAAACTCCACCCAGAAAAGTGAAAATTGAGCTTGAAGTGAAATAAAGGGTTCTTGACCATACAGAGAATGCTAAAATCGTTCTTTTTTTTAATCCCAATGAACAATCTTGAGACTTCGAAATCTCATAATTTTAATGTCTTGGTTCATTTTTTTTTATTGTCATCAGAAAAAACCAACCAGTTTGCAGTAATTTTTTCTACGATTCAAAGTTTTTAGGTTTGTTTTGCTCAAAACTGAAAATCTCGAAGTTTCACGCAGAACTTAGCAAAAAATCATAATCTGCATGTTGGTCAGCATGTTTAATTTTGACAAAATTTCTAATTCACGTGTTAGTGTTATCAACAGCGGAAAATACGTGTCAAATTGATTTAAAAACTGTAAAGAACATGCAAACAGAGATAGAGGTTTAGGTAGAAAACTTTATTGAGTAATTTGAGATCTATTTACAGGACTAGGTGACTAGGACGATTGTTTCATATATTACACGTTGCTGATAACAATCAAGTGTGCATTTACGGCGTCTGAGTGAACTTTTTCTCAGTAAACCACAAAATTTTTGAAAACGTGTTTGAAACATATTGAAAATTCCGGGGAGAAACTTTTTAAACAAACTTTTTAAATTTTGTAACAACTTAAATAAACAATATTTTCAACTGTCTAGTTGTCTTTAAAAAAAAAGGAATTCAAAAAAAAAATGTATAACCCTTGAGGAATTTTTTACGGAAAAGTCTAACTTTCGAGAAAAAAATGTTCAAAAATGTTGTAAAAATAGTTTTTAAAAAATATCAAAGGCTACTGTCTAGGTACCTTTAACATGTTGAATTCTCGTCTGAAATATGGCAACCAGGAAAGATACGTTTCTAGGGTTCTCAAGTGTGGATTCACATTTATGGGTGGATTTTTCGAAAAATGGTCTCAGGTTTTGTTCAACACCGAAAAAACTGTCACAAAATTCTTAGAAAAATTTCAAATTCTAAATTCTTCAGGGCGCTCTCACCCTCAACAATGTCGAACTCGATCAATCCGCCTACACCTTCATCATCGTCGCCGAAGACATCAGCCACCAACCGATTCTCTCCACTTTCACCAACATCAAAATCACCCTTCCAAGAGGTGCCGAACAATCAGATAACGAGGTCACCATCGCCACCAAGGCACCATTAGGGCGGTCAACAACGACAAGGAAGCAGCAAGAAATTGTGACTTTCAAACAACCAAAATATTCGTGGATTATTGAGGAGAGTCTGCCAATTGGGGCGATTATAGGGAGTGTTGAGATCATGAAACCAGATCATACGGTAGGTCCCATTGTAGGTCCCAAAATTAGGCGAAATCCAGTTCTCTTCGGAATAATTTTGAAAAAAATTGATATCTTTCTGGTATGATTTTTTGATAGCTTTTTAAAGGGATACTAAATCATGATTTTCAGAAAGGATTTTTTGTCAAAAATTGATTACATATTCTTATTAAGCTTCTCAGAATCTATAGAATGACATAAATTCAATTGAAATCTGTACAAAGAATTCCTAGAAAAAATACGTTTCAAAATAATCTTATCTTCATTTGAGAGATTTGGAAACAATGCATTACTAAAAATGGCAAAATAATGTAGTGATTGAAATGTATTCAATATCCAGTTGAAATAGAGTTCTCAAAATCAGTTAAACTGGAACCAATAATGTTTCATTAAAATAGGCCTTACAGGTTTCATACTCCTCTTACAAGGGAACGTTTTTTTAAAAATGTGGATTTTTCCGACGAGAAATATATCAATCGATAGATTTTTGAACGTTGATCAACATCTCGTTGTTTATTTCTGCAAAGAAAAATTCTTAAGGCTCAAATTTCAGCTCCAAAGCTTTCAGCCAGAAATTTGAGAAAACCAAAAAACCTACGAGCTGATAAAGTTCAGAAACCCATTGTTTTTTTTCTGATTTTCAAGAGTTCTCAAAACCAGCTAAACTGGAACCAATAATGTTTCATCAAAATAGGCCTTTCAGGTCTCGTACTCTTCTTACAAGAGAACGTTGTGAAAAAATGTGCATGATTCGATAGATTTTTGGACCCTGATCAACCTCCTGCTGTTCATTTTTTCAAAACGAGATTTCTTATGCTGAAATTTCAGCACCAAAGTTGATAACTATAGGGTAATCAAGTATGAAAAACAATCATGGAATATTTATTTCCTTCAAAAACTTCAAATTAGGCTGAAAATTTCAGAACATGGGAATTCTTTGCAAAAAAACAGAAAAATGGATTGAAAACAAACCCACGTAATATTTTCACGTGTTTTATTATTATTTTTGTCTGTCAGTTTCTCATTTCTTTTTGTAAGAGAAGAAAAATGCAAATTTGCTGAAAATGCTGTAATTTTTCATTTTTATGCAAATCAAACTGTCTAGATATTTTCAGGACAAAAAGTTATCCTATAGTATAGTATACCATCCCATTTTTGTTAGTTTTTGATGATTTTTTGTATTTTCAGTGTAAATTTCAGGGCTGAAAATTGTGAGGCCCTACTTTCAAAAATGGAAATTTGACACTTGATTCGACACAGTTTTTCATGCTGATCAAAATCCCGTTTCTGATTTTTGCTGATATCCGCGCGGAAAGCTGAAAATTGAGCTTTTCAGTTCTGAGCAAAACCATAAAAACAAAATGCATTAAAATTTATGGGAAATGATAAAATTCCTTCAAAAATAATGCAAAAAACGAGATGAACTAGTTTAAATATTTTCATACAAAATAAAAGTGAATTTCATAATTTTTCAAACTTTCCAGAAAATTTTTCGAGAAAATTAATGCCCTAACATCTTTTTCATGCCAAAGAGACCATTCAGTTCATTTCAACCTCACTTTTTAGCATTTATTTTGCCAAAACTGTATTTCGTTCTTGTGAAAAAATGATGAAGAAAGTTTGAAACGTATCTTCCCCGGTTAGTAAATTTCTAAGTGAATTGAACTTTTTCAAAATTTTTCAGCCTAATTTTCCGGTTTTTGAAAAAATGAAATATTCCTGGATTTTTTTCATACTTGATTTCTATACAGGGTTCTTTTGGAGCTGAAATTTTAGCACTAGAAATCTCGTTTCGCAAAAATGAACAACAGGATCAGCGTTCAAAAGTCTATCGTTTAGTAATGGTTCCCGTTTTGGGCAACCAAAGAGCAGACTGTCGATAAATATTCAATTTAGGCTTGATTTCAAACCTTTCGATGAGTTTCTCACTCGAACACCAGTATTAACACCAAATTTATTCGGTGTAAACAACAAATACACAAAAGGAAACGAAAACAAACTTAAAACAAGTTTCAGGAGAAGTTTCTCTCTTAAAATAAAATAAAAAAACCTAGTGTGCGTCAGCAAAACCGCGTTATACGTCAGTGATGCGGGGAGTGACGCATTGTGTGTGTCGAGAAGTCTTCTTCACCTTTGGGAATAGCTACTACCCCCTCCGGAAAAGAAGCCGTCTCAGCGACACGGGGAAGTTAACCTAAATAAAATACAAACTTAACTACTGGGACCTAAACTAGGGGAAAAATACAACAACAAATCTCAACTTATCTACATTCTTGTGACGTCGAACCAATGCTCTCCGGTTATCGAATCGCCAACTTTTCCCATCATTTGCTTCAAATATAGATTGAAGTCTTTTTGAGTGATGTGGACTCCTCCAGCAATCATCGCAACAAGTGGAACATCATTAATGGAAGTGATAGATTTTGGTGTTGTAACTTTGACATTTTCACCAGCTCCGATCCTTGCGAACCACAAGTCAATCTGATCCAAATCCGAAATTTTTCCATTCATTGGAAGAGGATAAACATTGATTTCAATGTTTCGGTTTCGCATCTTCATCGTTGTCGCAATATCATCATAAACAACTTCTTCCAACTTCGTTGGCACCAACATCAACATCTTTTGACAGTTCTTGAAGTTGAATTTTTCGAATATTGACGACCATTCTTCATCTTTCACATATATCACCTTGATGCCATTTCCATATTGAATTCGAGCTTTCTTGAATCTTGAGCAAAGGATGACTTTCTCTTCGACGATATCTTTCGACTTCGTGTCAGCCATTTTCCTGGAAAAATATGCATTATTGAGATTATACTTTCCAATATTTGCCCCAATATTTCCCAAAATTTCCTTATTTCTACCCAAACTTTCATCAACCGGAATATTCATCTGTGATTTTCCCATATTTTGATTCTTTTTTCTGAAATCTTCATTCAATTTTCTTTTCTTGCTCGAACTTTTCTCAATGGAATTTGCTTTTTCTTTCTGCAAATATCTTCCTTTCTTCTGATACTTGTCCGATTTTCCTCCTTCGACTTGAATTTCAAAGTTTGATGAACATTTCAATGGCTCATTTTTACTTTCCTTGGCTCCAACCAAGCTACCATCTACTTGTTCCCATCCAATAAAAATTCCAAAGTCTTTGAATGCATTTGATCCCAATAACAAGATGTCTTCCTTGCTCTTCACAATTTGGAACCAAACTGGATTCTTTCTGTTCTTGATCTTCACTTCGAACTTGGCTTGCTCTTTTACTGGCATTCTTCGACGACTTGCATCATAAATTCCATATTTTCCAGGCTCTTTCCTTTCCAATACCACTTTCGATGCGTCTCTACCAACTACTAGGTCATTGAAGAGCTTTTCTGACATCAATGAAGCCATAGCACCACTATCGATGACAACTTCAACATTTTTTCCGGCAATTTCAGCTTTTTCCGTAACATTTGTGCTCGAATCCGGCTCATTTTTCACCCAATTAATGGTCTTTCTATCTCTACATTTAGACGCAAAATGACCAGGTTTTCCACAATTATAACACTTTTGCTCGGATTTCTGTGATTTTTTGTCTTCGTCCGATTCCGACTTCGACTCTTCATCACTCTTATCGCTTTCTGACTTCTTTTCATCTTTATCGATTCGTTTCTTGAACGCTTTTCCTTTTTGAACTTCATGTTTATATTGCAACGCAACCGATTTCAATACTTTGTATTGCTTTCCAGATTCAATGTCAGCTTTCTTCATAATTAACAACCCTTGCAATGTTGAATCTCCTTTCACAGCTTGTAGCAACTTTGCTGTCTTTTGGCGATCAATCTGCTTTTCCGGCAAATTGAAAGCTTCTCTCGCTGTCTTTTCCAATTCGATTGTGAACTCTTGGAGCGTCTGATGCTTCTTTGGTCGCATTTCCATCCATTTCTCATTAGCAATTTCCATTTTGCTCATTCTAGATGTATTCAAGAGTTGCTCGAACTCTTTTACAATCTTTTTCCAGCTCCAATCTTTTTTAACTTCGAGACCTTCGAAGATTTTTCGCGCGGATCATTTCAAATAATTGTTCGCAAGAACAACAGACAATTCTTTTGGATCTTCGATGAGTTGAGCATATTTCAAGTTGAAAATCGTCATGAAATTTTCGAAATTTTCCTCCTGTTTTCCAGAAAACACTTGTGGTGACGGAAGTGTGCTCATTCTCATAAATTGTGTCAAATCATCGACTTTCCGTGGCTTTTTGCCGCTTCTATTGCTTGTTTCATCTTCACTCGACAATTTCTGCGAGTTACTATCATCACTTGTTCCGGCTTTAATATCCTTTATCCATTGGGCTACTCGGTTCTTCTTTTCATTCGGTTTTTCACTTTCAGCTACTTTTGACCCTTGCTTACCTGCTTTCGGCAATTCCTCTTGCTTCTTCTGGTCCTCTTTTGGCTGCTTCGGCTCATCTGCCTCTTTCTTCACCGATTTTCGAAGCTGTAATGATGGAATTGGAGATAGGGATCTAGGCTTTTCTTTACCAGAATCCTTTATTTTCTTCTCCAATTTCGCAATCGTTGCTCTTTTCGCTTCCAATTGTTCGTTGAGTTTTTCGATCTGCAAAATATATTCATTTCGTTCAGCATCGAACTCTTCTTTTCTTTCATCAGCTACAACTGATTTTTCAAACATTGATGAAACT
>LR550257.1:0-106831 GCA_900536415.3 Caenorhabditis sp. 38 MB-2015 | reverse complement strand
TTCTTACCAGTTTAGTCTGAAAATACCTTCTGATATGAAACTTCATCGTTTGAAACAGAAAGTTTGGCGAAATTGGTTGAAAATTATCTCTTCCGCTCTTGAAATCTTGTTTTACCCCGTTTTGGGCTCGAAAACTTTGCTCTAAATTCAAAAATTCTACTCTGAAGTAATATTTTTTCCATCATCGACTTGAATTTCATCAAATTACAGAATTTGCACTGCTTCGGAATCAGTTTTTTACCCAAAATTCATGAGATTTTGTAGTTTTTCTTGATTTCGTCGCCAGTTTTTCTTATCCTTCCCATAAAATCCATATTTTTCAGATATATCTAATGAAATTATTAAATTGCTGTAATCTATCCAACTTCTACTAACTCGAGTATTAACCTATCCAACATATCAAAAATGTCCATGACGAGAAGTACTATAACGGAGCTATGCGATTTTGTGCAACGTGAGTCTTGAATATCACCCAGCCTAATTTCAGCATATTAATTTTTCCAGACAAGCCATCGATTGTTCTTGGCAACAAATTTTTCGATTCTCGATGTGTGCTCCAGGTGGATGTCGCGCATAAGGCTGATAAATATGAGCCGCGTATTTTTGTGATCTCCAAGTTTCGAATTTTCTTGCTGTTGGGAAAGACGACGTCGTCGCTGAAAATTGAGAAATCTTTCCATGTTTTGACGATTCGATCGATTCATGTGGTTAAAGAGGATGAGGTGAGGGTTTTTTGGCGAAAAATCTTGAAAATATCAGAAAAAAAATCGGAGAAATCATGATTGGGTCAAAAAAACACCTTGAACGCACAATTTTGTTCAAAAATCAATCACAAATCAGAAAAATTCGATTTTAAGACAATTTCAAAATATAAAACGATCAAGAATTTGAAATTTCAGCTTCAATCTGAAATTCCTTAGAATCAAAGGTTTTCATACTCATCGCCAAAATGATTCCAATCTTGATAAATAATCAATTTCAGAGAAATTTTTACACTCTGAAAATTTGTAAAAGTATTAATTTTCACTAAAAAATGATGCCGATTCTGATTGAAAATAAGCCATAAATAGTCAAAAAAATATGTTTATGACATTTTTGCACTTTCAAAAACCCGTCAATTTTGACCATTTCTGGTTGAAATTGAGTCATTTTTGATAAAAACCAAATTTTTATAATATTTTCATGCTCTGAAACTTTCTGAAAATGAACATTTTTACTGAAAAGTATGAGAAGTTTTGTGTCTTTCTGAAATTTGAAAAATTCTTATTTCAATTATTTAAAAGATTGTTTTGTAATAATATGAAAACTGAAAAGTTTATATTCAAAATCCAACTTCCAGATCGCGATCAACATCGATGACGGGATTCACAAGCGAAAAATCAACATCAAATGCTCCAGTCAAAATGGCTTATACATTGCTCGTCAAATCCTCTCCGCCATCAAACATTATTTCCCCGATTTCGGCCCTCAACTCTCCTCCTCCGTCGAATTATCACCACCTACCCTCTACCCCGAATTCGTACATCTTCCGCTCGCATCGCCGCGACCTTGTCACTCGTTTCGCCGCAGTTATGCCGCATTGTGCGATTTGTATGATCAACCGTATCGAGAGGAAGTTTCGTGGGATGTGGAGAAAATATACACGGCGAATCGGTTGCATGATTTGAAAATTGATGATTTTTCACATTTGTTGCCTAGGTGAGTAGAATTTTCCTTCGAAAAAGCTTGAAGATAATTGTAGGCCTGAATCCTGAAGATTCGGCTCTAGATTTATTAAAAACTCAAAATAATACTGAATTTATTTTCCCAAGAACCCTGAGAGGCTAGGTGGACCTAAAATAGGCCTGACTAGACCTTGACAAGCATGAAATGGTCCTACGATCATACATAAAAAACCTGGTGCAATGTTGGACTTCTAATTTTTCTGGATATTTTTTGTTGAAGGGGTTCTAACTTTCGAAAATCAGCTAATTAGGTGACATCAAAAGGGAGCCATGAACAAGAAAATCTGAGTTACAATTACTCGAAAATTGGTTTAACAAGAGTCTTCATGGCACTTTCAGCGTTCAAAGTAGTCTATAACTCAGTTTTCAGCACTATTTTATCTCAAATGTAACATTTTTCAGAAAAAATTGTTTTTGAGGGGAGCGGTTCCAATTTTTGAGGATTTTTCGCGTCGGAGGGGTTATAACTTCAGTTTGCCAATGGGGGAACTTTTTATGTATTCTTACAATACATTTTATCTTCTGAAATTTGGTCTGTAATATGTTTCAGAAGTCTGAATCAACTGCACTTTAATTTCGAAAAGCCCAAAATAAGCCTGAAATTATCCCCTAATTGTTAAGACAAGCCTCAGATTATCAGAGCCTGGCTCATTTTTTCTTGCCGGGCCGAGCTCGATTTGGCTTTCCGGCTAATTGAAAATTCCAATTATAATCAAAATCATTTTTTTTTTCACGAAATGAAAAGGTCGTTTTTTTCGTCCTGATTCGCCTTTAAAGAAAAGGTCAGATCAGCCCAAATTTTACCTTTGAATCAGCCTAGAGAGCACTCATCTGATTTAAAATAAGCTCGAAATAAATTTTACAACCTTGAAATCGACTTATGGATAAAACAGCATCCCGAAATAAATGTGAAATAAAAATCCATTTTATTTCAACCAAATTCAAAAAATTTATATTTTAAAATTGCTTTTAAATGAAAGAGCACATTTTTAAAGGTAATACCATCGAGGGATTTTTTTCAGAAAAGTCTAGTATTCGAGAAAATTTTGATCAAAGTTAGAAAATTGGAAACTGTCAACGTATACGTGAAGAATTTCCAAATTTCTTTTTTCGTTTTAAATTTTCTCGAAAACTAGACTTTTCGGTAAAAAACCCCTCTAGGGTTCCACCTAAAAAATGTGCTCTTTCATTTAAGAGCAACTCGCCTGGTCCCTTTACCCCACCTTTAAATTTAATAAAAGTCCTGTAGTTGAGCTCAAAATTTATGATTTTCAGAATAAAAACAACCAATTTCTATTTTTTCCAGAGATCTCCTCCCAATAGTTGGTGTCCTTCAATATTCCGCATATTTCACGGGTCTAATTTGCGATGGTGTTCGAGTGCCTTCCGATGTTATCGATGTGATACTTAATGTGATTCGAAAATCACATAATCTTCATAAACTACAGCTCAGAGCTTGCGCATTACCAAAGTGAGTTTCAGTGTTATTTTCAGTCAAATAAAATGGGAAAAATTTCAGAGATTTCGTGACTCTTCTCGCCTCTGCAATTCATCATAATCCGAATGTTTCGCTGGAATTTTTGGACTTGTCGAAAAATGTGCTAGATGATAAAAAGGGATTCACGGCATTGGCGTCGGTTTTGCCAAGATTGACGGTTTTGAAAAGTGTGAATGTTTCGGAGTGCCAATTGAGTGATAAGAGCTTGAATTTGCTCTGCTCTGGGCTTTATAAGTGAGTTTTTCAAATTTAAATTTGGAAAATTATCCCAAAATTCAAAAAAAAAAAATTGAACCTAATTAAGAAAAAACTCAACATTTCAACTCATTTTTAACATAATCTTTGATTTTCAGCGGAATGACGGCTTGTAAAAGTGGTGGAATGCAATTAAGCGAATTGAATTTGTCTGGAAATCTAGTTAAAGATGATGTGAGTTCCCCTCCCTCATCATTTTAAGCCCCAAAATATGTGCTCTTTTCCAGATCTCCTCAATAGTGAACTTGATTTCCATTTGCACATCACTTCGGGTACTTGATCTATCAGACACGGGAATTCAATTGGACAAACTCTGGAATTCTCTGAAATATGGTGGAATGCAAATTGAAAAGCTTCTTTTGGCTGGATGTAGTTTAAATAAGAAGTCGGATGGAGTTCAAACAGCGAAAGAGTATTTCTCGATGGCGGTTAATTTGAATCATATATCGTTTAATAATACGTCGATGCCTTCGGAGTATTTGAAAGCTGTTTTGTTGGGATTGGCGGCTAATCAGCAGGTAAACACTTTATTTTTACTGCTTCACAAAATTTTAAAATAAACGATGAAATTTCGCAATGATCAATTGGGAATGGTATCAAATCCAAAATTTTGATTAAAATATAAAGCTTGAAAAAATGAATAAAAAAATAGCAAACGGGTAACTCCTTTTTTATTTTCTAAAAGTTTTCACTGTTTCACATAATTTTTGAACTGTAAACAAAACTATTTTTATTTGCTGTGTACCATAAATGAAATGTTACAAAAAAAATCATATAGAAACCTCCAGCTGAAATTTAGAAAATAGGTTCTGCTGTAGTTTCAAGAACAAATATTTAAAAACGATGAAACAATTTAGCGTGGGGAATTCTGTGGTTTTTGATGAGAAATTCAATTTTTTTTTAAATGTTCACATCTGTTTTATTTTTTTCAGAAAAAAACACAATTTTTGAGCTTTTATACTTACGATAAATGTTTTCAAATTCAAAGTTAACATTTTAAAAAAACTTGAAGTTAAATAGAGGCTCTGCTGAGACTTCACTTCAGAACGAGATCATTTAAAAATTGAGAATCTTGGTGATAGAAGTTCCTTTTTTGTTGTTGTTGAAAATTTGAATATTTCCACTGTTTCACAAAATTTTCAAAAAGAGCAATGAAATATTTAGCTGCTACATTCGTAAATTGATTTTTGATTTCAAATTAATGATTCAAAAAACAATTGAGGACAAAAAACTCTTTATTTTAATGCTCTGATAAAATATGAAAAGTCAACATATAAATGAAAATTTCAAACGACAAGAATTGGTTTGAAAAATTTGAAAGTTTCAAATTGAACAGTGTTGCATGTGAAAATTTCCTGGTTTTTTATAGTTTGCAGTTATTGATGAAAAAATTCATTAAAATTTCACGAAATTTTCATAAAAAGAGCAATAAAATTTCAAGTTGCTAAAGCAGCGAAAGGTGCTTCCTATTTGAAAATTCAAAGTTTGAGACTGAGATAATATATGAAGAACCAGAACTTCGGAAAGACTTCAGAATTCCGAATTCTAATCTGAAAATGACTGAAATCCGCATATTTTCCAGAGTTTCAGTATCGTTTTCTCCTTAATAAATTACCCTAAATTTCTTTTTTTTTTCCAGCTCCAACCCTTCCGCATCGATCTCGACGCAACATGCGAAAAGGGCTCTGCCAGTGTTCTCGACGCCTGTATCGGTGGAATTCGTTGCGAAACCCTCAGTCTACGTGATAACAACTTGGAATGTGATCTCCAAGGAGTTCTACAATCGTTGATGATGATTCAGTGTTTGAGAAGATTGGATGTGGGCGGCGCGAATTTGATGAATCTGAAAAAATCGACGAAGCAAGCACAGGTTATCAACAAGATTTTGCTCGATATGGTCAAATTGTATAGTGAAGATGGGGTGAGTAATTTTTGCAAAAATTGTATGCTCGAAATTGAAGCCCCGCAGGCAGCGTACCGTGAACGGAACCTGTTTCTGATATGTAAACCAGGCTTCTGGAAAAACTAGCTACATTTATATCGGAATTTCAGACGAAATCGAAAAATTTCAGCCAGAAAGTTACCTAAAACTGTTTCTTTTTCCAACTCTGACCGTTTTATGCCTTTTTTGACCGCATTATATTGTGAATTTGGCCTAAAATTAAAAACAAGTCTGAAAATTGTTGAAACTGGGCTCAAATAAAGTCCACCATTGAAAATTGATAATAATCCGCACGTTTTTGTGGGCGGAGCCTGTTTCTGCTGGGTGAAAATTGAACTACATAATAGGCTATATACCTAACTGAATTTCGGTCAAAATCAATACATTTCAGCCCAAAAATTGCGAAGAACTGTATTTCTTCCAGTTTTGCTCATTCTTTGCTTCTTTTTGATAGCATAATTTGTGAAAATGACTAAAATTAAGTAGACCCTTTCTTAAAAATTGCCAATGAGAACTCCATCATTCAAAAGAAAAATGTGCACGGTTTTGTGGGCGGAGCGTATTTTTTTTTTCATAAAGAATACGTTTTGGCTCACTTCTGAAAGTAGATCCAAAAGTTTTCACCACTAGATTTTTCAGTTTTAGAAAAAAACGTTGGCTATGATTCTGAATTTTTCAGATCAGCCAAGAATCTTATAAAAACCACTAAAAATGGCATATAATTTTTACTTTTCAAAATCTCTGTCTTATTTCAGGTACTCGAAGAGTTGAATCTCTCTGAATCGAAACTCGGTGCCTATCTCAGCGTTCTTCTCAACACCCTTGGCGCCACTACCACCCTTAAATCCCTTGACATTTCGGGTAATGAAATCGGCAATTTTGGTGCGCGAATTCTCTCCAAAGCCCTTCAAGTCAATACATCACTCCGATCCATTTCAATCGATAACAATCACATTGGAGCGGATGGATTCGTCGATTTGGCGACTTCGATGAAAATGAACCATACGTTGACCCATTTGCCGTATCCGGTTCAGGATGCGTTTGAATGTATGCAAAGGGCGGAAAGACCGCGAGCCGTTGCCGCACTGGCACAGATTCAGAATTGCCTTTATCGTAACAAGATGTCGATTGGAATCGATGAGGCGAATATGAAGAAGGCGGTTGAGAATGGGTTCCAGTCGGCGTCGGCGGCGGAGAAGCCGGCATTCCCGGATAGAATCGGTGAGATGGTCGACGAGTTTGTGGAGCAGATGCGCAAGGAAGTGTTCACTGACGGAGGGAAGCGATCGGAGCACATTGCGACTTCGCGACTCGGCGAGGTTTGGCTCGAACAAGCACGTCAAGTGTATAGTGATTGGAAGTGGCGTGAGATTTGCGAAAATTCCGAGCAATCATCGATTGGGCGCAATTCATCGGTGGGAACTGCGAGCACGTCTTCGCCATTTACGCCAAAACGAACAGCTCATCGACCGCGCAGTATATTGGTGCACGAAGAGGAGGTGACGCCAAGTACGCAGGGTGAAGCGGGAGTTAATCTAGACCTTCCACCCAAACCATCAGCCCTTCAACATTTGTCAAAAGCACGTCCTCGACGACGTCCCGGCGCGACACGTCCCACCATGGCGTCACCCAACACCAGCACTTTGCGAGAAGAGGAGGAGATGGTGACAAGTACGAGTGTTATTGAGGAGGAGCCGATTATCCGACAACAACAGCGAGCCATGCTACCGGATATTTCGTCGTTGAGATCGTCGCCATCGCCAAGATCCATCAACACGACGAATGGGGGAGAAGTGTCGCCGACGTCGTTGACCGATTCGCCGCCACCGCCATTGCCGCAGAGAAATAGGTGAGTAGGGCAAGGTTTTGGTGGCGGAGCTTCAGCTCAGCGTTGATTTCGGCTCAGAGGCAATTCTTGAGAATCCTGGAAGATGTGGCTAATTTTTGATGATACTTCCTATAACAGCTTTTGTGCGCAGAGTTTAGAAAGTTTCGGATATTTTCAAAAGTTTGAGATAGTTCCTAGTTTATGGTATTTTCAAAAAACCTGGAAAATTAAAACTCTTCCTCTTAAAACAACAATATCTCATCTGGACAGCTGCAAAAGTCGAAAATGCTTCAAAAAATTATTTTGAAACTTATTTTGAAGTTGAAAACTGTAGTAAATCAGTATTTCTCGTTAATTCTCACTCTGAAATATTTTCCGGAATAAGGAATTGGCTGATTTTCGTGAGTTAGAACCCATATCACTCAAGAAATCCGGAAAAAGTTCGAACCCCCTACACAACACCAGGTATCGCTGTTTTGTATGTATGATTCAGAAGCTTCAAACACTTGGCTTACTTCTTCTAAAGCGGGGGGGGGGTTTTGGTGAAATTCAGGCCTATACAATTGTTATCTTTTGGTGACGAAGTTTGGAATTTCTTGAAAATTTTTGTCTCTTGTAAAAAGGCCCTAATTAATCCTGAATTCAGAATTTCCAACTAAAAATTCAAATTTGTGCTCTTTGAAAGCGGGTTTTATTTTGAAAAAAATTCGAGGAAAACTCAAAAAAAAACTCTACTGTTTTCCCGAGTAACCACAGTATCCTATTCAAATTTTCCATGTTTTTTTTTTCAGAGTTGGTCCTGGCGGAGCACCTCCACCAATACTCCCACCCAAACCGGAACCTCGTCAACGTAGCGGTAATCTGATGGGCTCTCCAACAGTGTCGCCAAAAACTGCAGTATCCCCGATGCTCATTTCGACCATCTCTACAGTACCATCGCCAACCACTACGGTAGAAGACGATGAAAATGCGAATAGTCGAAGAAGTGTGGCTGATATGGCAAGGATTTTCAATAAATAGCGTTATTTTTTTATCAATCACTGTAATGTATTAAATTTTCTCGTCAGCTTTAGTTTTTTGTATGTATTTTTGCGTGTATTTTTGTTTTTTTCTGATTTTCTTTGCATTTCTTGAAGATTTTTTCACTTTGGATATTCAAATGCGGTTCATTTTTGTTATCATTCATGAAATTTTCGATTTTTGATTTTGTATAGGTTTTGAAAGCCGTACAATTGCGGAAATATTGTATATTATGGGGTTTTTCAGGGAAAAAATATGAAAATTGCACAAAAAATACATGAAACAGCGAGAAATTCACAGAAACAACGTTTAAAATTATGCAAAAACCAGAAAATGCACACAAATTACACAAAAATACCAGAAATGACGTGAATTAACAGAAAATTTACAAAAAATTCTCGAAAATTGCAAAAAATCATGAATATATTTAACACAAAATGGTAAGAATTACAATTAATTACACGATATTACTCAATTTTGCGAAAAATATTATATGAAATTTCTTATAAATGACCAGAAATGCACAAAAATACCAGAAATGACGTGAAATTCGCGAAAATTATGAGAAAATTCACAAAAACGACAAGAAATGCACAAAAAGGCGAGAAATAGCAGAAAAATTACAGAAAATAGCAAAAAATCATGAATATTACACAAAATGGTAAGAATTACAATTAGTTACACGAAATTGCTCAATTTTGCGAAAAATATCACATAAAATTGCATATAAATGACCAGAAATGCACAAAAATACCAGAAATGACTAAAAATGACAATAAATACCAAGAGATTCAAGTTTTTCAGATGCCAAAACGTGGCTATAACCCATCCGCGAATGAAGAAGATCGGATTCCGATAGTGGAAAAGTTGTACAGGTAAAAATTTAGCAAACATACATATATATATATATATCCGAAAATCCCTGTTTTTCCAGAGAAAACCAAGAATCCGACTTTATCGGCGGCGGTTTTTGCGACGACGACGACGACGTCCAAGAGCGTCGCGAGCAAATCGCGGAAGCGCGACAAAAACGCGCCGACGCCGCGCATTCATCGCTCGCCACCCCAGAAAATTGCGAGAAATGCGGCAAACATTTGTTGGACAGTTGGCTTTGGCAGCGATACTCGTGTGCGGTTTGCGATTCGTGTCGCGATGATAAGGGAGAGCACAAGTTGTTGGCGAGAACCGAGGTCAAGAATTCGTATTGCTTGAAGGTGAATTTCTATTTTAAAAGTTATGCACCTAAAATCGGCCTCCTATGTAGGTTCCATTTTTAAACTTGTAAGCAAGGAAATTTCGTTTCTCGTGAAAAATTTGGATTTTTCTATGAAAAAATTACGGTCATCTTTTAAAAAAATCATAACTCACTTCAAAATGAACAAAAAAAAGTGATTAAAAAGCAAAATCTAGCTGAAACAATGCTCTTTTCTATAAAAAGAAAGAAATTGTTCCTAATTTTTTTTGCAAGTACCTATAGAAAATGTTGAAAAACAAAAAATTGTGAACATTTCAGCGAAAGACACAGTATGAAGGAAAACTTTTCTGGAATCGAGGTGTTGATTTTTGAGTTTTACGAGCTATATGACGTCAAGAAACATGTTCGAAAAATATATTGAGTTTGAGTTTGATACTTTGGGAATCTTTCCTTGTTCATGATCATATTGTTGAAACCATACATAAAAGGGTATCTAAAGTTACAACCGAATCTTTTTCCTCAGAAACAGAAAAAATGTCCCATTTCAGATTAGATGGCTGATTTTTG
The DNA here is from genome assembly GCA_900536415.3 of Caenorhabditis sp. 38 MB-2015. Classification (NCBI taxonomy): domain Eukaryota; kingdom Metazoa; phylum Nematoda; class Chromadorea; order Rhabditida; family Rhabditidae; genus Caenorhabditis; species Caenorhabditis quiockensis. The sequence continues at coordinate 96,802 of LR550257.1, read as the reverse complement.
AAAGTAAGAACATCTTCCACTCAAATATTTTAAAATCCTACATAGATAAAAAGCTTAAAACTCTAGTTCATCAGCTTGTATTTTGACCATTGTTATAGTTTTCAGGCCAAGATTCTCGATTTATAGTTCAATATCATTTGTCACAGCGGTAATTAGAGATTTTCAGGTCATGTAATAGGACTTCTGGGTTTTCTGCTAGGACTTATAGACCATAATTTTGGGTTTTTCGTTCAATATCTTGTATGTCTAGTTCATATTTCCTATTCTAGACTTTAAACTGAACTTTTTCATTCTATATTTGAATTTCTGCTATTTATGACTTCGAATCAATGAGACGAAATTCCGCCAAAGCATTGTTCCTATAACTGAATTTTTTCAAAAAATAAATAATAAACCTTGTCAAAATTCATAGTGTGATCTAACCAAAAAAGCTTATTTGGTTAGCTCTGAAAAAAACTTGAAATTTTCACCATTTCTTTAACATTATGTTCTTACAGGATTGCGATCTGGACCTGCGAAAACCGCCACTCCGATATTGGTCGAAAAAGAATCCGCACAATCCAAGATATGGTGATATGAAGCTATATCTGAAACTACAAGTAGGACCTTCGGCTCTGTACGGAAAAGGAGGGATTAAGAAAAAAAGAGGGATTTTGAGAAAAAAGAGGGATTTTGAGAAAAAAGAGGGACTAAGATGAAAAAGGGGCAATATAAATTTTTCTTTGTTGGATGAGAAGGAACAGGAAAATATCTGAAACATCCGATGTTGGCTTCATAGTAATTTTTTGTTACTCAGCGAACCATGTTTCTTAAATGGTGCATGCAAAAAAAAATTAAGATCAATCAGTGTTTGAAGCATCAGAAAGTATTTACTCTGCTCACAGTGAAAAAAAAGTATTTTTTCTTCAGAAAAAATTAGTTACGGAATTTCCCAAAATAAAAAACATGTTTCTGCAAAAATGGGAGGAGTTTGTCTTGTCTGAAAATGGCAATGGTCCGCACAATTTTCTAGAGAATATTTTTAAAATTTTTCAAATATTTCGTGATATTATTGGCTAAATATCCGCAAACTCGTTAATTTGGTGTGGAAAATTAAGAATATATTCCGATTTATAACCAATACACTGATATCTTTCTCTGAAACTGTTCTGATTACACATAAAACGTTATTTTTCCATTTTTTTGCCAAATTTTGTGCAACATGGAATATTGTTTCTGTCAGGTCGTAAAATGTGCCAGTTTATGTTATGCCAGTTTCTCCCACTTCCCACAATGACTTCTTTTTGCCTTTTAGTCTTATTTACACTCATCTGGAACAATAAAACAAAACAAAAAAATTCAATTTTGAATTTCGCGCAATTGTGTGCAAACACCGCCTTAAAAAACCGCGGTAAAAAAAAGATACTTTTTTTTGCCTGTGTGCTGGCAAAGTTGTCGAGAGGGAACTTGGTATAAGTAACGAAAAGTGGCCCGCAAATGAAGATGAGTCTAAATATGAACGATAGGCATCAGAAGAAAGCAAAGTATAAAATTGTTTGTTTTTTTTAACACTTAATCGACTAAGACCTGTTAAAATTCAGTTTTTCAAAAACTTTGCAAAAAAAGTAAAGTCATAAGATAAAATTTAAAAAAAGAAGGGAAAAATTTAGATGAACTCATTGAAACATCACGAGAGCAAGCAAAGATCAGTACTGGATTCAATCTAGATTCATTTTGCAGAACTATATTGTTGAAGTTTTATATGCCCCTTTTTCATCTTAGTCCCTCTTTTTTTTTCAATATCCCTCTTTTCCCGTACAGAGCCGGACCTTCTCCCCTCTTTTTCTCTCCAATTCCAGCCATTTCCAGGTAGAAGCCCGTGCGATCGAAGTACACGGAAGTCTCGAATCGATCGAGCTCAAAAAAGAGCTAAAAGAGCAGGCGAAAGAGGTCAGATCCGAGAAACAATTCGAGAAAAAGCTGAAAACCCTACGTCAACAACTTAAAGGCGCATCCAGCCAGGCGGGACAAATCGCCTCCGGACCACATCGACACAGTTTCGGAGAGGAGTTCGAAGTCGAAGAGGATTTATGGAAAAGAATCTGTCAAACGTGTAATTATGAGGAGGAATTCGAGAAAATGTGAATTTCGGATATACATTTTGTGTGTGGTATACTCATCTGATGATCTCATTAACTAAGCCACGCTCATTTTTCTATGCGCATGAATTTTTTTTTACAAAAATCATGAATTTATCTTAAAATGAATCACTATCATTGGCGGAAAAAAGGCACTGTGACTAAGTGGAAGAAAAAATGCAAAAAACAATGGAAATGTACAAGTTTTGTTTGGCAGTGGCCTGGATATGGGCCTACTGGGGCTTCTCCCGATAGGTGTTGACGGCTTCAATGTCGAATTTGAACAATTCGACTTCGCACGAATAGGCTTTTGGTGTTAGTTTGATGACTGTGTGAAGAGGGACCTGAAAAGAAGAAATGTATATTTTAAGGTGAAAATTGTTTTTTAAACTTGTAGACCTCAGTCTTCTATGCAAAAATTCGAAATCTAATGAAATTTCAAAAAGTTTGAGACATTTTGGCTTGAAAACTCTATTTTTCTAAAAGTTCGAGCTAGATTTCCAGATATTGCTACTGAATTTCTAAAGAAAAAGCAAACAAACTCTTATTCTAAAATTTGATCTAGAAATTTTAAATACAAATCTAGATTCTAGAAGCCGAGAATCACTGAAATTTCAAATTTCCGAATCTGAGCTCCACAGTTTAAGCTCTAAATGATGACTTTTCAGGCTCCAAACATGAAATAAAACTTGAATTGAGATATTCTGAATTCAAATCTAACTCGGAGCTCTTAATTCCGTGTCCTGAATCAACAGTTTAATTTTAAAGACAAAACTTAAGCTTTTTGCTCTTAGGATTAAAATATAGAAAAAATTCAGAAAATTATGGATTCAAAACTCGAACTCCAAAATACAGGCTTTCGCAGAAAAAAAATTCCTGAATTCGAAATCATAGAAATTCGCTGTTGACCCAAAAATCTGAAAGTTCAATATTTGAATCGAAAATAACTAGTTTCAGAAACAGAAATCTCGAAACTAAATACACTGCTCCACATAAGTTTAACCTCACCCCAAAATTTTTCAAAAAATCAAAAAATTGAAGTTTTTATAAAACGTTAGATTTGATGAAATATGTCAAAGATGGATACAAAATCATACCCAATATCAAATTTTGAGTCAAGGAAAAAACACAGGGAAAAATTTTCCACGTTTTTTCGAAAAATAGGTGTTTTCATTTTCCACATAAGTTTAACCTCACCTAGGAAAATGTTCCCAGTTTTTTGATGAGGAAAGTTAGAAAATCGTGGAAAAAGCGTTTTTAGTTATATTCCAATTATTTTTGAGCAGGAAAAAATAGAAAAACCCCGAAAAACAGTGAAACACTGCACAAGGATCTTTTTGGTATATGATTCGGGCTGGAAAATATTGAAAATCTGAAATTTCGTGTCAGTTTTACCAAATTAGTTTCAATTTATTAGTAACATAAACAAAACTCCAAATAAAAATGTTTTGAACCAAAAATCTTGATTTTCGAAGTCGAAACCGGTCGCGACCACTTATTGAGGATGGCTAGATGTTATGAAAGTTGAAGATTTTTTATGTTTTCTAATTTGATGTTTATTCAAAACGGAAATTCTGTGAGCACGCACATTCATTTACGTTTCCCTCTATTCATATCGCTCGACAAACTCAGTTTCGGATGTCCAGAAGAAGGAACGTCGGTTTTCAACTTTCATGACATCTAGCCACCATCAAAAAGTTGTCGAAAATCAAGATTTTTGGTTCAAAACATCTTTATTTGGAGTATTGTTCATGTTACTAATAAATTGAAACTGATTTGGTAAAACTGACACGAAATTTCAGATTTTCAATATTTTCCAGCCCGAATCATATACCAAAAAGATCCTTGTACACCTATTTCTCGAAAAAATTGGAAATTTTTTTCCTGTGTTTTCTTGACTCAAAATTTGATATTGGCTATGATTTTGTATCCATCTTTGACATATTTCATCAAATCTAACTTTTCATAAAAACTTCAATTTTTTGATTTTTTGAAAAATTTTGGGGAGAGGTTAAACTTATGTGGAGCAGTGTAACTAGAAATTTTCAAATTCCACGTCAAAAAGATTCCTAAATTTGAGTTCCTAATTTCGAGCCTGAAATAAAGACTTCTAGAACTTCCAATTCATTTTCAGCTCAAATTCAAGGTTTCTTCCGTTTTAACTCTTAATTTTTAGATTTTCTCTATAACTCAAAGCTGCTAGGTCAAAACTCTAATTTTTAAGCTCAAAATCCGTCTTAAAATCAAAAATCCTTAGGAGTTGCTTCAGAATTTCTCCAACCCTCAAAGAAACATCACTTTCTAGACCACACTTCAATTTAAAAAAAACGAAATCCTTATCACAAAAAAGTCACAAAATTTCTGTGACCAGCAAAAATGTCTGTGTCTCTACATAGTATCTATAAATGACGTATTTAATTATCTAGCCAGGTTACTGTACATCCCCCTACAGTACCTTTAAATACGGTAGATCATCCCGATTCTTATTGGTGAAATATGCCAAAATACAACGAAGTACGGCTTGATGTGAAACGACGAGAACGTTCGATTGTCGTTCGAGTTCCATAATAACTGGTTCGAGTCTGAAAATATTTGGGATTTTCAGAATTTCAGAGATTCAGAATCGGTTCTACCTGGCTACAAGATCTTCATAACTTTCACCACTCGGATATCTGTAGTGATATTTGTCTTTGTCGCGTTCGGCAAATTGTTTCGGGTATCTCGACTCAAAATCTTCATAAGTGAGGCCTTCGCAAATTCCAGCGTCGATTTCGTCTGAAAATTGAGGATTCTGAAGTTTAGGAGAAACGACGGGATAGTACAGAAGTTCCAAAACATCCCAGACATATCCAGAAAAGTTCCCCAGAAGTTAAAATCCCAAATGATGTAAAAAAAAAACCCGCCTAGAAACTCGTTCTTTTTTTAATGTTTTCCTTTTACTGAAAAATGAAACGATGAGATTTTCAAGTTTGAAACCTTTGAAAAAGGCTTCAGAATCTGATTCTAGATCGTTGATTTCAGAAAATCTGAAATTTTAGATTAATTCCAGGAATAATGGATTCTAGATCTCCAAAAATTCCTTTCTTGGATTCAGAATCCAGAAAATCAAACTTTTCAGCGTTGTTTTAAAATAAATAGGTTCCAGGGTCATTTTTTGAAGCTTTTCACAGACTTTTGTAGTTCGAAAACGAGAATTTCAACAATTTCCAGAATTCAGAAGGCTCTGGAAGCTTCAAAACCTGGAAATTCTCGATTTTTTCAGATGCTAAAAACTTCTAAAATTAGAAGATTTCGGATTCTTGACATTTTCTGAGCACTGAAAACTCTCTCAGGATTCAGAAGTCACTGAGAGCTCTAAAACTTATGAATTTTCAGAATATCTGACTATTTTCAAAAGCTCAAAACTTCACAAATCCTCACCCAAACACTTCCAAAACTCGGTATGCTCCGCCAAATCCTTCAAATGCGACGCAGTTTGCGCGGCGCGAATCTTTTGCGACGACCAAATGCGAAAATCTTCGAGTTTCTCATCGGCGAAATATTCGAGCAACTTTCCGGCATACTTTAATCCATTTTCACTAAGCGGCGAATCACCACCAAGTCTTCCAATTCGGTTATACTCCGACTCGCCGTGCTGAAAAATTTTAGGTGAAAATGGATCACATAAATCGAGCCTTGTAAAAAAACTGAACCCAAACCAGACGTGAAAAATCCTCTGAATCAGTTGCTTTACAAGTTTTTTAGAGAGTTAGACACCAGAGCTGTTCCGGAAAACGGAAATTTTCCGATTTCAAAAAGTTGGAAAGTTCGAAAAATTCGGAAAATCACCGTTTTCAGATGATTTCGCCATAAAAAACTATGAAAATTGATTTACAGAAAAATAGAATAGAAACAATTTGGAAATATTTTTCACGAATTTTTGACTTTTCGTTGTTCAATTTCAGTTCAATTCGATTTTCCGAAAGAATTTTCCAAAAACTTTTCCGGTACAGCTCTACTAGACACATTTAAAAACCCATTAAAAGCATTAAAGTTTCAAAAATCGGTACTTTTTATCATTATTTATTTGTTTTAAGGTCTATTTTTGTTTAAAATGGTCGAAAAATGATGATGTTTAGGTCATTTTTTATTCAAAATACTTCAAAAAATGATATTTTGGGATTCTTTGAATCTGATCAATCCCGACAAAATTAAGCCTGAAGGTGTAGTTTCTGAATTGTACCTGAACATTTCAAAAATCCTCTAAATCGAAACAGGTTTAATTTTTTCTAGTTTTTTTTAATTATGACAAAAAATGTTGTTTCAAGTTCAAAACTGTATCATTTCAGTGATTGAGTTCGATTCCGGGAACTTTTCGGTGTCAAGGTCCAATTCTTTGATTTCAAGGTGACCTGGTCTAACTATAGGCCTGATTTATTATCCGGATTTTGTCTCTTTTTCAGAATACAAGAAAATACTCACTCTGGACAGGTAGATACTTCTTGGCAGTAGATGAATATTCATTAGAAAGTAGACAACACGACTCTGAACGTGACCATTCACATTATGCACATAGAATGATTTGCCCGCATTGATAACCTGATAAGAAGAATATAAATATGATAAAGTTCGAAATTAAATTGTTGAAACGTGCTGTATTCACGATTTCTGATGCCAAAATAGGACTTTTCGGGGCAAAATCCTAACCTCCGGTGAAGTTTTTAAAGGATCATAAGTGGATACTTTTAGAGTCCAGGTTCCTTTACAAGTCATTCCGGATGTATTTTGACCTCTAGAGCCCAATTTTAACACTGAAAATGCTGTACAATAGAGTGCATTCTCTCATTCCCAAATAAAATACCTTTATATACGATTTATCCTCATCAAACTCCAAATCCAGCGGTTCATACTGCATCCGATAGTTTTCTATGCGTTTCAGAAAATCTTCTTTCGCTTCTTCTTCAGTCATATGATTTTTGTAGTCTGGTGAATTGATTTTGACTTCCTGGAATAAATGGGGGATTTTAGGAATCTGAAGGGCTCCAGAAGCTCAAAAATATAATAGTTCAATAGGTTCAGGAAGGCTTCTGGAGCTCAAGATTGGTTATTATGAATCCAAAAGAGCTCCTGGAGCTCAAAAGTATTTTAATATGTTCAAGAAGGCTTCTGGAGCTCAAGATAGGTTTTCATGAACCCCGAAGGGCGTCTTGAACTCAAAAATAGTTCAAAACAATCAGGAAGGCTCGTGCAGCTCGATATTGATTTTCCTGAATCCAGAAAGGCTCCTGGAGCTTCAAAATATGTAGTGCAATAGGTTTAGGAAGGCGTCTGGAGCTCAAGATGGATTCTTATGAAACTAAATTGGCTCCTGGAGTTCAAAACAGTTCAAAACGTTTAGGAAGGCTTCTGGAGCTCACGATGAATTTTCATGAAACCAAAAGGGCTTCTTGAACTAAAAAATAGTTCAAAACAATCAAGAAGGCTTCTGGAGCTGAGAAGGCTTCTGAAGCTCGATATGAATTTTCCTGAATCCAGAAAGGCTCCTAAAGCTCAAAAGTAGTTCAATGCGTTCAGGAAGGCTTCTGAAGCTCGATGTGAATTTTCCTGAATCCAGAAAGGCTCCTAAAGCTCAAAAGTAGTTCAATAGGTTGAAGAATGCTTCTGAAGCTCAAGATGAATTTTCCTGAATCCAGAAAGGCTCCTAGAGCTCAAAAATAGTTCAATAGATTCAGAAAGGCTTCTGGAGCCCGAGAAAGATTCTCATTAATTCAGAAAGACTTCTGGAGCTCAAGTTGTGCTTCAAAGTGTGTAGGGCTCCATTTTCACCCCCCAAACTTACTGTGATATTTGAATTGATAATATCCGGATCATCACAAACACTTTCAACAAAGAAAACACGGAAAGGCGGCTCGTGCATCATATTTCTACAATACTCCATCAGAATCTTCCGCCGATCACGTGTTGTATTTGTCGCGTCGAGAATCTGAAATGTGATTTGCTTTTTTAGATGAGGTTTTAAAAACTCTCACCGCAACTTCGCCTTCCTTGTTATCCAAATATCGACCCATATCTTCGATAGCTAATCGCGCGCAATCACTGGAAAATTATGATATTTTGGACACCGAAGAAAATCAATTTTATTATATTTTTTGGCTTCTGGAGTGCTAAAACATATCAATGTCCGAATTTTTTTAGATTTTTAAAATTAGGATCAGGAAACTAAAAAATTTTGACATTTTTCTTCAAATTTCTGATCAAACTTGATGTTTCTGAACATTTAGACCAAATTATTTATACCTCAATTCACTCAAAAAACTGCAAATTCAACAATTTCTATAAAAATTTATTTTTTTCACTCAAAATTAGAGTGAATTTCATAATCTTTTGTACATTGTTCGAACTTATTTTTCAAGCTTCTCAATCGGATTTTTGAGATAAATGAATGTTTGCAGCGTTCCTTTCATGTTTAATAACCATTTAGTACTCTCACTCGATAGAAAACATAAATTCAAAGATATATTCCAAGTTTTCAGAGCCAACTTTGAGCTCAATTTTATTTTTTTGTGTCCAGTTCAACAAAAAATAAAAACGGGACGTTGATCAGCATCGAAAAAAAAACGGTATAAGATGACATAAGTCTCTCTTAAAAATCTGTTAACACCCTAATGTTATTCCTTTTTAGGTCTATTTTTTCTGGTCTATCTACTTTCGGGCCATTTGTTTTCAGACCCGTCTATATTTGAGCTTGTTTTTTCTGAAGTTACTGTTATGGGCCTATTTTAGTTATTATGGGTCTATTTATTTTCAGGCTCAATCTATTGTGTAGCCCGTCTATTTTCATTTCAGCCTACTTTCAGACAAACCTAGTCTCCTACTAACTACTATTCAGGCCCACGTTTATCTATAGCACAAATCGTTCAAAAACCAACATTTCTCACTTTTCAATCATTTTCGAAAAAAAATGATTGTTTGAACAATTTCAAATGTCACGTGACTCAACAAAATATGTTTTCTTTTTGAGATTTTTCATTTCCGGAATCTGAATCGATTTTTGATCTCGGAATATGAACATTTGATTTTTGGGAACAAAAATTCAGCATTTCTCGATTTTCAGACGAAATTTTGAAAAAAAAAAACTCGCTCTCTAATTTTCTGTCCTCGTTCATTTTTCGGCGAGAAAAACTCAAATTCCCCTTCCTCTCCCAAGTTACACGCTTTCCGACGATACTCTCCAACATTGAACGCTGAAAATATTTAAAAATGGAAAAATTCACAAAAAAAGGTGTTTTACCTCTAGTTTTGATACCAATCCAGTTCAAATACCGACAAAGTTTATGAGAAATGTAGGTTTTTCCACGAGCTGGTAGACCAACTAATGCAATCACATTTGGAACACGGACCTGTTCGTTGGCCGAGTTATCTGAAAAATTGGGATTTTGGAGGATTACCAAGGGATAATCAAGAATTTTCTGCAGCAGAATGCTCAAAATTTGAGTCCTGGAGCCTTTCAAAGCTAAAGAATTTCTGAAAATCGAAAAATGCTGAAAATTGCGGTTTTATATAATTGGAAATGAGACAATTTCTGGATTTGAAAACTAGAAAATGAAATTTGAAGAACTTCCGAGAGCTTTTTTAGAAGTTTTGTAAATCCTGAATCAGTTTCTGAAAGTGTGGGAAATTTAGAATTTGAAGCTTCTGAATGAAGAGCTTTACATTTTGGACAATGAATGTTTCAGACGGCTTCAGAAGGCTTCAAGGACATCAAAATCTGTCTTCAGGTGTTCTCAGAAGCTTTCAGAAGGTGCCAAAAATAAATTACTAGTTCTTTTAAAAATTGAAATACCAACTTTCTCGATTTTCAACTAATATTCTGAACATTCTTCTTATTTTGAACGGTTTTTGGGATAATTCTACTACAGATTCCGATTTTCAGCCAGGTCCTCACCTCTTGTCAGTCTCAAAATTATATTTTCCAGATGAAGTGCTGAAAAATTTCAGTCTCTAGTTTTTTGGCTGCGAAATGAGGATTTCAGGCTTGATTTCGAAGATTTCACGAATCCTATGAGAGGTTCTTAAAATCAGAAAATAACATCTCTCTGAAAATTCAGCCTACATTTTAACACTTTTCAGTATAAAACTGGGACTTTTGGAATTATTTCACCTTATTTTGGTAGTAATTTTTCAATGGTAAATTATTTTAGAAGCTTTCAAGGTTAAAATTTAGAAAAATGGGTGGTATTTAAGATTTTTGGAACTATTTTATGACAAAACTCACTACAGCGTTACCTTATTTTAAAAAATCTAAAATTTCAGACTTAAATTTTAAGTGTAAATCTCATTTCTCATTTGTTCACAATACAAAATATCGGAATTCAACCAGAATTTTTCGAAAAAATAAGTTCAACATCTCATATGTACCTTTGAAAAATCTTGAAATCCCTCTAAAAACTCACAATATCTCAACCACTGATTATTCTTTTTCGTCATAATATCAATCGAATCCTATTCTATTCAACACCACGTCGAAAGATCAAAAAATGAAATAAAAAGCGGGCAAAAAAAGAGGAGATTGTATGTACTCTGTGTCGTCAAATAATATGAGAAAAAAAATAGACGAATTTATATAGGAGATGTTTGTTTTTGTGTCGAATATTATTATAATGATAAGAAAGAAGAACGATTATTTTTATTATTAAAAAATCTATCTTTTTATTGATTTATTTTTATTGGCGTGCGAAATGGGAATTTTTATGAATTTTGTGATTTTTATTGATATTGTCGTTGTTGAACTTTTGGTCTGTGTAGAAAAACAAGGAAGTTTTATCTGGAAATTGATTTTCAGCCAAAATTTTCGGATACAAATCAATTTTCAGGCTTAAAGTTCAGGTGAAACAAAAAAAAACTGACGAAAATTGATTTTTTTTGAACATTTTCAAGTTCCCGGTTGAAATCTGATATTTTTTTTGAACAGAATAGACTCATAAAAAAAATCTCTTGGCTGAAATTTTCAGCATTTTCAGTTAGATTCGATAATAAGTGTCGAAACAATAGGTTCGCGACTGAACTTCTGAAGATTTTAGTGAATCTTCACTACCGATTTGAAACATTCAACTTCAGAAAAAAACTGAAATTCCAGTTTTTTGAAGTTGTCCAGAAGTTCTGATAACGGGAAACTCTGATTTTCTAGATTTAGCTGGAAAAATTTGTGATTTTTCGAGATTTTCAGCCGAACTTTTTTTCAGGTTTTCAACTGAAGTTCTGACTACTGTTTCAATGAAAATCGGCAAGAACTGATAATTCTGAAAAAAATTAACAACTTTTTTTGAAGAAAACTCGGAAATTCAGATTATTTTGAAGAATTTATGGCTGTAAATCGGAATTTTCACTTTGATTTTGTGAAAGAACAATTATTTCAAACTTTAGGGTAAATTCAATATTTCAATTGAATGTTCAACAAAAATTACACTTTCAGCTTATTTTTTTCCAATATTTCAACTGGGAACTCAATTTTTGTTTTAAATTTCATTGGTCTTTCATTTAACATTCAAAATATCTGAAACGAGCAGAATTTTTGCATTTTTTTCACTCTTTAGGATAAACCTTCAAAAAATTTGAAAGAAACAAAATTTTAAGCGTGAAATTGATGTTTCAAATAAGAATCAGTTGAATTTTACAAATGTTCACTTTTTTACAACAGGGAGCAGAAGTTTTTCTATTTTTACGCTTTTCAGCATATCTTTCTATTTTCCAACCCATTCCCCTCAAAAAACTCACCACTTTTCGGTACAAAATACGTCATTTTCCTCTGCGGAACACCAGCCGGTCCGGGCATTTCCTAAAAACAAAAACTTATCAATCAATTTTCTCGCAACACAACCCGAAACCGAAAAATCATCAAGTAAACAGATAAAAAAAAGTTACACTGTCGATATTTAACAAGATAACAAATGAAATTGAGAGAAATCAGAGAATCCATCGTTTTTTTTATAGATAAATACAAGTTTTGAAACGGTAATTCGATTAAAAAATCAATACTTCCTGGTAAACACATTATTTTCCAACAAAAAACCTTTCTTCTCTCCTTCCAATATGTTGTAATATTTGAATGTCACGTTCAAAAAAACACAAAACAAAAAAAATGAAATTTCTCTCGAGAACTCCGTAATTGGATGGAATCATCTTCCATGGCCGAGTTTTTCTCTGCGCACTCCTCAAAACACACTCTCTCTCTAAAATTTGAATATTCATTTTTTTAAATACATTTTATACAATAAAATCGGGGTCTGTACAATTATTTACACCATAATCTGAAACATGATGGCCAAAATAGAAAAGATGATCAAAAATGTCGTAATATCGATGAGAATTGCTGAAAATATTGAATTTAGCGGGGAAAAATCGAGATTTTTGATCTACCTGCAATTGTTGTCTTCATTTTTCGGTGCTCCTCGGCAAATTTTGAACAAATCGCCGTTTGTCATATTTCCGGGGAACCAGATTTCGGTTCCATGATGATAAGAACCATGATTGTAGAAGGGGATACATGTGATTGGGCGGTGCACACTTTCAACACACATTGGGATATGCGCGACCTGTAAAAAAAGGAGTTTAGTGGATTTTTGTGACGAATTAGGTGTATTTTACAAAAAAATTCACGAAAAACAAAGATTTTGGGTCAATTTTAGGTGTTAAAAGGTGAATTTCGACGTAAAACAGCCAGATTTTAATTGAAAATTCGAGTTTTTCGAATTCCCCAATGGATTTTGGTGAATTTTAAGAGAAAATTCCAGAGTTTTCGGTTTTTAAAATGTCAAAGTCAGTATTTTTGCACGAAAATCTTCAAAACTTTCAGATTGTTTGCTTTTTTAAGAGCGAAAATCATGTATGTTGTGTATTTTCCTTTTCGGTTTTTGCAAATTTTCAAGAAAAATGTCAAATTTTTAACTTTCAAGGTACCAAAGCAATGTTTTTTTTCTGTATTTTTAGACGAAATCTGTCTGAAAATTCTAGAATTTCAATTTTTAGGTCGAAAAAAACTATTTCTTTTGTGAAATTCTGAATTTCGGTTTTTAAGCTTTTAATCGACGTATTTTTTGAATTTTCAGCTCAAGTTTTGACTGAAATTTCAATTCTTTTAGTTTTAAAGATATATTTTTGACTATTTCAGCTTGAAGTATACAAAATTTCATTTTGAATTCAAAATTTACACGAACATTTCACATTTTCAGCTTTTAATGGGTTATTTCTGGACCATCTCAGCTCAAAACACAAAAGTTGTTCAAAAATTCAACTTTTACACGAAAATTTCAGATTTTCAGCTTCCTAGAGGTCAGAACTGATATTTTGTAAATTTTCACGTTGAATTTGATGTTTATTTTGTGAAAAGTTAATTAATTTTCGACTTCCCAATCAGATTTTTTGCGTAAAACACATGAAAATATCTCTTTTTGTGATTAAACTATTATTTTTGCACGAAAATGCATGAAAAAATTTCAACTTTTCAATGTTTCGGACCAAAAACACTCACAATATCCCTTCCATGAATAATTCTCCAACTTTTCCCTTTCACCAATCGATCATGCGCTTCCGCATACTCCAAATTACCCACTCTCGGCTGTCCAAAAGTGATCAAACTGGTCCGATTCGACACATCCGGATGATTCCTCACAAACGCCGTCGACGCAATCGACGCAATCGCGCCCCCCAGAGAATGTCCCGTAAAGACCAGCTCATGTCTAGGGAAAGCCTGGAACACTTTTGTAGTTCTCGTGGACAACTAGAGGATACCTACCTTAATCATATGCCTTAATAACCTGTGCATTGGAGTCCACATGGATTTGAGAGCCGAGAAAAAGTAGTAGTGAACTGAGCCAGCATTGTGAAGCTGAAAATCAGAGAATAGGATTTTCAGCAAAATTTCAAACAAGCCTTACCTTATGCTTGGGTTTTCCGATGCTCTCAATCAATTCGGTCACGAGTTGCTCTTTCGATTTTGTGCCGGAAAATGCGATGAAAATGTGCTCGTCGTCTACTGCCACAATGCTCAGGCACTGAAAAATGATATGGAAAATGCGTCAGCAAAAGTTGTTGGCGCGTAAATTGTAGTCTAGGAAGAAGATGATTACAGAAAATGCATCAGCATTGTCTTCGACAAACCACAAGAGATCAAATAGTTGTGATTTGCGCCAGCAATTACTATTGACACAATTTTTGTAGCTTCAAAGAAGAGATCAAATTCATGAAGTTTCCCACAAAATGCGCCAAGGTTTTCTTGGCGCATAGAATGTGCTAGCAGAAATAGTCGCTGGCGCATTTTCTGTAGGTAGCAAATACGTCAATGATCAAATGTCTTCTAATCGAAACAAGTTGCTAGCGTTTTTTCTGTAGCTTATAATGACGTCAGTGATCAAGTATCTTTTAACTACAATAAATGTGCCAGCAAAAAACGTTGCTGGCGTGTTTTTTGTAGCTTTTACTAACTTCAGTGCTGAAGTATTCTTTAAATAGAATGAATGTGCCACCAAAAAAATTGCTGACGTGTTTTCCGTAGCTTCTAATGACTTCAGTGATCAAGTATCCTTTAACTACGAGAAATGCGTCAAAAAAAAGTTACCTTTTTTATATCTTCTAATGACGTCAGTTATCACTTATTATCAAAACTACAGAAAACGCGTCAGCGTAGAGCTGATTGATTCATTTTCTGTACCTTTTTCGTATAGAATTTTTCCCTAATCTACAAAACTACGTCAGCAAAATCAGTTACTGACGATTTTCTGTGAGTTCTAATATAGAATTGAGCAAATTTTTTCAAAACTACCGGAAATGCGCCAACAAAATAGTTGTTGACTAATTTTTTGTAGATTTTAACCACGTTTGAGATCAAATATTCTAGAAGCTATTAAAAATACGTCAGCGAACTACAAGAAACGCGTCAGTATAGAATCCATTGGCGCTTATATTTTACCTCATCCCTAATATAATCACACGGTACAATATTTGCATAAACCAGTGTTCCATTATTTTTCAGCACACATGGATTCGGAGTCGGTGAATAAGCAGCGGCTGAAATTTTCAGAATTTGTCCAGGCTCCGGAAAAAATCCCAAGCTCACCCGCATATTCCAGAGCCAACTGAGCCTTCTGAAAATCGAATCCAAAAATGGGCGGGACTAGAAAAAACGCCAAAAAATACCCGTACATACAAAAAATGGCTGAAACTCACAAAATCAAATGAAAAAATAAAAAAATGGTTCAAAAAGTAGATAATTTATGATTTCGGGACGAGACCCAGGAAAAAAATGTGCAAAAACAAGAAAATTTCAATTTCAGAAACCCGTTTATGGGGATTTCACAGTGTCATCCGATCAATATTGACAAAGGTGGCAGATGATGAGAAATAGTTGGAGCTCGATGTTCCTTGATTCAGATGCTCTTGCGCGGCCGGATTCACAATTTCGAGTCCTTGAATTGGTGTGAAAGTGACTGATGAGGCGGTTCCGGCTACCTGGAAATGGAGGAAAATTGGGTAAAGAACTGGAAATGAGGGTTTTAGACAAAGAAATGTGTATTTTCAGTGGAAATTAATGATTTTTGGGTTGAAAAAATCAGATTTTCAATCTGAAAATGAAGCAAAATCCATTGAATATGACTTTTAAATAAAAAATTTGCAAGTTTTCAGTGATTTTTATGAATTTCAAACTAAAAAACAAAGATTTTTGACATAAAATTTTCAAATTATTATTGATCGAAAACTCGAATATTGTAACTGAAAACTGTGGACAAACACAATTTTTCAGGAAAATGAGTAGCTTTCACAGTAAAATATCGACTTCTTCATCAGAATATTTAGGTTTTTAAACCAATAATTAAGAATTTTAGCCGAAAAACCACGAACTTGGATAGAAAAACTCTGATTTCATATTAAAAAATTATTCTTCGCAAAAAATCATAAATTTTAGTCTGAAAATTTCGAATTTCAAATTGATAATTTAGGATTTTGGATCAAAATCATGGCTTTTTGTTGAAAAAATGGGTTTTCGCCATGAAAATGTTTATTTTTCATGGAAAAATCAAGAAATTAGAATTGAAAATCACTAATTTTTAGCATGAAAATTGAGCTTCACAAAAAATTAGTAAAAATTTTGAGCTATCTGATCATTTTTCGTGAAGAAAAAACGATAATTTTGATTTAAAAATGTGATTTTCCTTGAATTTCTGAAGGAAACTCTCAAATTTTATTGAAAAATACTGAAAATCACACAATTTTCTAGTCAAAAATGAACTTTTCCAATAACTCACCTTACTCCGAATACTAGTCATACCACCATTTGCCTTCTGTTTTTCCATTTGTCTCATCATTTTCTGCGACATTCGTGCTCGTGTTTTCTGGTCAACAACTGCTGTTCGAATTCGACCACCTGCCACATTTCCATTTTTATTCTGAAAAAAGGGAATTTTTTGAGGTTTTAGGGTGGAAAATGTGATTTTCAGCATCAAAATCTTCAGTTTTTGTCAAATTTACCTGTCCAACATCCATTCCCATATGTTCCTGCATAACATCCTCTGCCAATTCTCCAAAATTCATTCGATTCTGCGCCTTTCTCAAATCCGTCATTCCAAGTCTCTCCTTCATTTTTCGCATTCTTCGACCCCCTCGTTTCTTGCTTGCCTGAAAATTTCAGAAATAATTCTAGAACAAGAAATCTGAAATTATGTACCTTGTCCAACGGTTTTGGCAACGCTTTATTGGCCTTAACTGGTGGAGGTTCCAACATTTTCTCCATTTTTCGCCTGACATCGTCGAGCAAATCTTTGCCGAGATCTCCATTTGGTGATTCATGTTGGGCGTCGATTCTGGCGGCGAGAGTGGCTTTGGCGGCGAGGATTTTCGCGGTTTTTCTGGAAAAATCACACATTTTGTGAGTTATGAAACGATCTGAATACGTTTCAAATTACCTTCATCATTTTTAGCAGAATCTTCTGCTGGTCATTGGTGTTTTTTACGATCAAGAAATTTTTTTTTGATAAGTTCAAGCAGATCTAAAATATATTTTCTTTTTACCAGAGAATAATCAAAAATTTAACAGTTAAAAGGGCAAAAACGAGTTAATACGGCTTGAAATATAGTCTGGAGTGATCAAAAACCCTAAAAAATATTGCAGAGGTCTGAAGATTGTTTTGGAAGGGTTAAAACACGTAATTTTGAGGCCAAAATGGATCCTGAAGAGTTTAAAATGCCCTAATATGTTCTAAACGTTAAAGTTTTAAGGCCTTATTCAGCCCGGACTACGTTGTTAGAGATAAAAAAAAATGAATCTTCTGGCGTAGTAACTTTTGAAAATGTTTATAAAGGCTTTAGAACATATTTTGAAGGGTCAAACATATGTCTCTAGGATTCCAAAATGGGTTAAATTATTCGTTAATTTGATTTTCAGTTTTTTAAAATTCGAAATGGGCTTCATTTTCACATTTTCGGGTCTACAATTGACCACTTTAGAGTTGAAATTGGGCCCAAAACCTTTTTAAAACTCACGATTTCCAATCTGGCGGCATGGACTGCACCAATGGATGGAAATAGACAAATCCATGATGTGGATTCACTGCCACACTCGAAAATCCGACCAAATTCCGCTTCTGTTTTCCCAAAACCTGTACATTACAAGCAGGCATTCTTGATAGTGGCGCAAGGCCTCCAGCCTGTGATACGAGAAGTGCAGTGGTGCTTGCTCCGAGCAAATTCACCAAATTTGGTGCAATCAGCGACATTCTGATCTCGACAAGTCTATGCATACAAAGCCTGTCCATATGTACTTTTTCAGCAAGGTTACATGCCTCCATAACTGCGTCCAGCTCATCCGGCTCCAATTTAGTACCTTGTGTTGTTGATACGGTAACACTGACGACGATACATGTGGCTGGAGCAAGAATTCGACCGAGCAGCTCCTTATTCTGTCCTTTTGTATTAATATCGTTACCGAGGAGTTGGACGGTGGCCAGGTAGTCGAGGGCGTTGGGGACGAGAGTTTCGAGCTCGGGGAATCGTTTTTCGTATTTGTCGCGCACGAATTTGTGAATAACATTGACTTCATTATCAATATCGGCGGCAAGCTTGAAAATTTGAAATCAAAATGAAAGAAATTAAGTTTGATAACTGAAAATGAAACAAGTGTTCAAACTTTCAGTGTGAAATTTATTAACCCCGTGTTTTATAAAAATTTCAAGTTTTAGGGGTAATTTCAGCATGATCCTCCTATTTCTCAAATCAAATTTTCCCCAAAAATCACTTACATGTGACAATTTAACGATCAACTTATATTGTGGATCGGCTTCCAATGGTGCTGTCAGAATCACATCTTCATTCGGTCTCTCCAACTCTGTTGTGAGTTGTTCTACCAATTTCACATATTCTTCGCTTTTCGCCAATTTCGCCACATCGTAGACCGACTGATATTTCCCGACATCCATTTGCTCTTCTGTGGCTTCTTCAATTTCATCTTCCTCTTCGATTTCTTCCTTTTTCGGCACTTTGAACTCGTTTTGCTCTTCTAACATGTCATCTAACTCGTCATCATCATCATCGTCAAAATCAGCCATCAATTCTTCAGCCAACGACATGTTTCACGCTGAAAATTCGAAGTGTTTCTTGAAAATCGAAAAAAAAATAAATAAATAACGTTTTTCGAAAATAAACTACTGTCATCAGCGTTTCGTGCAAACACTAGGCCGCAAACACCAAACCCGACGAGCAGCTTTTTTCTTTTTTCTTTCTTTTCTGCGCCAGCGCTCACCTGCTGTTTCTCACGAGACAAACTGAAATATCGATTAAATTTCAGACTTTCGTAACTCGAAAAATTAATTTCAAATTTTTTCAGTAAAATCTTGTGTGATGACCGGTTCTTCTACATGTATAATTGCTGAAAATCAAAATTCCGAAACGGGTAAAAGTCGAACGGTTCAAGACGAAATAAATTCGTTGCTAAAATACTATGCTTATGAAGATGCGATATTATTAGCAGAATTGTATCATGAAACTGGTAAGTATTGATTTTTAATCAATTTTTAAGAATGATTTTGGCAAACACTTCGTAATGCGATGTCCAAAGCTGAAAAAAATGCAAAAAATCACGAATAAAAATCGTTTAAAGTTCAAGTCCAACTCTCTCTGTTTCACACGCTATTTCGAGAGTACTGTCAAAGGTCTCGACGCGAAGGAACGAAATAGTGTGTGAAACAGAGAGGGTGCTTTGAACGTTTTTTTTTCGCTTTTTTTTCTCGTTTTTTCCAGCTTTGAACATCGCATAATAAATCCCATCCTTCGACAATTGGAAGTTCAAGAAGGAAAAAAAATTGAAGTGTAGAAGAACAATTTTTAATGGAGCTCCTAGTTTGAAAAAATTAAAATAACAACAAAAAGTCTGTTTCCAACGTTAAAAAGTTTAATGTTATAAAAATGATAAATGGTTATAACTTCTGAAAAATATTTTTTAACGAGTTGTTACCACTTAAAATGACAAAAATAGGATTCTGGGAAAATAACCTCATTTAAAAAAATTTTTAAAAAACACACTTCATCAGAATTTTTCCAGAAAACAGTGAAGAATCTCTCTACATTTTTGCCGACTGCCTATTTCGCAGCAATAAAAAAGAGGAAGCATTCGGGCTCCTAAACGGTCACTTAAAAATGTCGCCAAAACTCCGCTATCTTTTCGCCAAATGTTCTTTTGACCTCCACAAATTGGAAGAATGCCAAGCCGCTCTGCTGGACCAGGACACGGGTAAATTACGGCAGGAATTGTTGGACGAACCAGAAGTAGCACCACATGCTCGGTTTCTACATTCATCGATTATATGGTAAGATTTTCTTCCAGTTCTGGAACTGAGGCATGCTGAAAATTGTGTTGTAGGATTTCGAAAATCTAAAAAAGCGCCTGATCCTCAAAATAATTTCCAGCAATAATTTTTGTTTCAGCGATTCCGATCATCCAGAAGCTGCTATGCGCGAGTGCGAAAAAGTGCTGGACACTAAAATTCTGATGTGGAGCGTGATTTGTGCATATGTCAAATATGGCGGAACAGATTTAGATGGTTATATCGAAAAACATCGGAAAAGAGTGTTCGAATTGTCGGATACTTCTCGGAAGCCCTCTAGTACAAACCAGATTATTGCTGAAAATATCACTAGTGAGTTTGATTAGAGGATTTTGGGGTGAAAATGTGAATTTGTTTACGCAAAAGAATTACTATTCAGCATGAAAATAGCAATTTCAAGGTCCCTTTTTCGATAAGAAGTCCCAAATTCCAGAACCAATCACCTCTTCGCGAACCTCTGTAGTCACACCCCGAAAATCCACTAGATTATCTGAAATTGCCTCGAAAAAAGGGTCGACAAGATCGACTCCAATGCCCGAATCCTCTATTGCATCAAGACCGACATCATCAAATGTCACTAGAACGACACAAAGCTCTAGAAATCGAAGGTATTCACTATTGATTTTTAGCTATTTAAATAAAAATGTTGTCAATTTTTAGTAATGTATTGTCAAGTGATACTGAAAATGTGCATTTATTGCCAAGAACTCGGGGAAGTACGATATCATCGACTAATCGAGCAGCTGGAGCAATTCCGAAGGTAGACATGAATTTTTTTTTTTTAAATCGATAAAAAATGAGATCTTTTACGAAAAATTAAAACAAAATCAAGCCTAAAGTCGTAAATTTATCAATAAATCGAAAAAAAAATGAATTCCCAGCTTTCTTTTTGCTCAAAATATTGTATTTTAACACAAAGAACGACCAAAAAGCTAAAACTTCTTGTTTTTTTGCTTAAAAACTACATTTTCAGACCCAATCTACGCGATCATCTGCGCGAGCATCAGACGCGTCAAAATTGCATAAATCTCCGTCGTTGCGGAAAAGGGATGTGATAAAACAGCCACTTAGTTCAAGAAACTCAAATCTTGTCCGAAGTTTGTCCGGTTCTACCAATTCCGTGAGTTTTGGACCGTATTTTCCATTATATTCCCCTGTTTTTCTTTTTCTAGATTTCCTCTATATCGGATGACAAACATGATATTGTCGACATTCTGAATAGCTCACAAATTCTTCCACTTTCGCTGGAAAACGCTGAAAATCAGTTGGACGATGTGGAAAATGAGAATCCGTCATCTAGTGGAGCTGGAAAAGAGCCACCAATGTATAGCCAGGAATATCGGCAGTTTTTCGAAATGTTCTCGAATTTGGCGTTGATCGAAGAATCGGTTGGAACCTATAATTGGCGGAAAACCGACAAGTTGTTCACCAAATTGGAGCGAAGCGTGGTGTTGAATTCGTCGATTGCGCGACTCTTGCTTGGAAGGACGTGTTTTGAGCAGGGAGAGTATGGAGAGTGTAGGACGATTTTGCACGAGTTGCACACGAAAAAACCGTGGAGAGTTGAAGTATGTGTTTTTTCGCTCAAAAACCGGAATTTTTGGAGCAAAATCAAGTTTATCGGGAAATAGTTTTTGAGCCCGGTTTGGTCTAAATCAAATTGAACCAAAGTCTCAAATTAATTCTATACACAATCCAAAAATAAACTAGGAATTGTAAATTTTTCGCGTTTTTTTCCAAAATTCAGCTTTTCGGGAGAATTCAAGTTATTTTTCTTTAAAAAATAAGCCAAAACTCGGCGTTTCAAATAGTGGAATACTGCGCAAAGGTTTGCTACCACGAAAATCCGATAAGTTGTCTACCATTTTTAGTGTTTTTTTTTCCGGAATATCAGGAAAATTTCGACAGAACAGCAAAAGTTGAACTAAAATGCTCATTTTCAGGGGACCGAGTTATTATCCACATCATTATGGCATCTCCAAGACATTCATGCTCTATCAGATCTTGCTCAAACGCTCACAACTCACAGTAGAGAAAGACCGCAAACGTGGTGCGCGGCCGGAAATTGTTTCTCTCTTCAACGACAACATTCGCAGGCGATTGAGTGTATGGAAAGAGCGATTCAGTTGGATAAACGATTTGCGTATGCGTATACATTATTAGCGCATGAATTGATTGTACAGGATGAACTGGATAAGGCGGCGGGTGCTTTTAGGTAGGTATAAAATGTGGAAAAATGATATAAATCGAGATTTTAGGGTTGAAAATCACAGAAAAAGCCTAGAAATTGATGGAAAATAGCCCGTTTTTTGGTATCTTGAAATTTAAAAAAAACCAAAAATAATTGAAAATGCAGAAAAATACTCTATTTCAAAGACGTCAGTGTTGAAAAAAGCTTCGAAAATATGTGAAATTGTTTAATTTCTTAAGAAACAAATTATTATTCTAGTGTTTTTTTGTTCTAAACATTTAAAAAAAAAACAAAAATGCTCCGAAATGTCGAGAAAAACGACATTAAGAGGTCTAAAAATCAAAATCTTAATCCATAAATTCGATTAATACTGAAAAAAATGAATTCAACATTCTCAAGCTTCATTTTCAGAACCGCTACATGCCTTGCTCCTCGAGATTATCGCGCGTGGTACGGTCTTGGTTTAGTGCATTTGAAACGGGAGCAAAACTCGATGGCTCAAACGAACATTCAAAAAGCGATCACAATCAATCCGACGAATCGAGCCATGTTGTGCACGCTGTCGAATTTGGAGCAACAACGAGGAAAAACCGAAAAAGCGCTGAAATTGATCGATAGAGCGCTGGAATTAAACCCGACTGATTTGGCGTGTCGATTCAATCGAGCCAGATTATTATACGAGGCCAAACGGAATGATGAATGTTTGAATGAGCTGAAGCGATTGAAGGCGAATTCACCGGATGAAGCGGTCGTTTTTCATTTGTTAGGTTTGTTTCTATAAATTGGAAGGAATTTTGTGTGAAAAAGAAATTTTAAATGAGAAAAATCATTAATTTTTGAGAAAAACTAAATATTTCACGTAGAAATTAAGATATTTTTGTCAAAATTGTGAATTCACAGGTCGAAACTAGAGAGTTCTAGCTACAAAGTAAAGATTTTCTGGAAAAAGACATACTTTTTGAGATTCTGTGTCAAAAATTAGTATGAAACCGAATTTCGTGAAGCACTAAAAATCATAAGTTTTTGAATGAAATTTTTTGATTTCACACAAAATTCAAGGAAAAACGCTACAAAAATCAGTTTTTGTTGGTATAAATTATATTTGAAGGCACAGAAAATCGATTAAAAATCTAATTTCAGTCTACAACCATTGAAAAATTGTGCGTTGGCAGTTTTTTTCTTCCTACAAATTCAATAACTACATTTTAATTTTTTCAAACTAGGAGTTCTCTATTGGACCTTTGAGCCAAGATCTTAAAACAAGCAGATTCCAAGCAAAAATTCTGAATTGATAGTTTCTGACATCGAAAACTCCCAGTTTCTATCAGAAAAAAATGAAGTTCGCTTTTCTCATAAATTTATGCTCAAAAAAATTACGAAAAAATAACATTTCAAAAGAAGAAAAATTTATAAACAAAATGTTCATTTTGAACTTAAAATAAGATATCCAATTTGAAAATGAAATAGATTTTAAAGTTCACGTAAAAATTGAAGTTTAGTCGAAATTAAAATTCATTTCATAATTTTTCAGCCCGTGTTCATCGCCGATTGGGAAATTCTCATCTCTCACTTCTCAACTATAGCTGGGCAGCTGAACTCGATCCACGAAGTGACCAGAATCTCGGAAACTCGGGCTCCGCTGGCGGCTCCGGCAATGGAAATGGAGGCGGACATCTGGGCGGTGCTCTGAATCGCGACGATGAAGAAGAATACGAGGATGACGATGAGTACGGCGAACCGGAATAGGATCTTCCCAATTTTTTATGTGTTGAAAGAAGGTTTTCTATGTTTATTGTTTCCAATTTTAGAGATCTCGCCAAGTCTTTCTTGAAACTACATATAATCAAACATTCTTCTTCCCCCCGTTTTTTTTTTTGTGAAAAATTGCATTGGGCCTCTTTTTGTCATTGTGAGTGAGTGTGTGTATTTTTATTTTTAACATATTTTTTAAAAGATATATGAATGATTTTTTTTCTGATTTGATATTCAGAATAAGTAATATTATTTCTACATATTTTTTTTTTCAATTTTGGGTCAAAGTTGTATTGTATTCTTTTTTTTTGGCAAGACAATCCGTAAGAATCCGGTGCGGTTTTTTTTTTTTGAACATTTTCAGAACAGGATTTTTCTTTTTCAATCATGTTTTAAAGGTTGAATTTTGCTAAAATATTCTGAATTTTTGTCCTGGTGCTGAATTTAAGAGTACATGTACAAAAATGGCAGGCGGCTGCTTGACGTTATCGTGATGAGACCCATTGTTCATAATTAGGCGGGCAGATGGCGTCACACCGCTCTTTCCCCTACTCTTACAATCAGATACCTCTTTTTTCGTTGTAATAGTTCAAAATGGCTGAAATTAGAGAAGAAAAAGTGAGTTTCAACATCCAATCAATCTCCTAATCCTCTCTTTCAGATTTTCGAGGATTACCTCGACTTCCCTTCAGAAGTTCGTTAAGAGGCCAAGAAATGCAAAAAATACATTTATGGATTTGATTTCTACGTGCGCTGTAGAGCACACATGGTTCTTCGCGCGTTTTATAGCAAAGAGCAGTACCAAAACAGCTATCGTGAGAATTATACTGTGCACTTTGTTTCGGGTGCATATGGAGACAAACGCATAATATAATGAGTTTGAATCACATTTGAATAATTCTTGGGATATTTTAGCACAAATGGAGATGACGTGGAACTGTGGAAAACTCAATTGGATACTTCAACAAATATTATGGAATATGCTTGTGAATACTTCACAAATGTATTACAAATGTATCAGAATATAATCAAAAAATTGTGTTCGCATGGAACGGGAAACTACGAATTTGGAATCACAAGTTTGAAGAATCTGGAAATTCTGGAATTATATTATGCTACTAATATTCGACAATTTATCTCGAAAACACGAAAACCTTTGCAGAAACTTAATTGTCATTCACCAATCACCAAGGAAATGTCAAAAAAAATTGGAACAGGTTTGTAGAAATATCCCAACTGAATATGTACATACATATTTTTCAGATTTACCAAGTTCAAAATGAATTGCATGTAGATAAAATCCATATAAGTTATGCACAATTTCTTCGATTATTAGCTTCAAATATTGACATGAACAATGTCGAATTTACTGAAGAAAATATATTTGATTTTATCAAATTATGGCAAAACGACAAAATTCGGAACAATTTCCAATTATTTCGATGGAGAATCAGAACTTCGAATTTTGATGTTCCGAAGTTGCTTCGACTTTTGAGAATTGATCAAAATTTCAATGATACACGACAATGGTAGGTTCAAAAAGAATGAATTTGGCTGCAAATTATTTTTTTTAGGTCAACAATCGAAATTAGGCACAACAAGGATTCTGGGAAGAATGCTCAATTTGGTTTTTATGATCGTTCATTTCAATTCCGTGTTCTCAATCAATAATTTGTTGTCCTCATTTTTTTCAATTTTTTCAAAATAATCAACTGTATCAATATTGGAAAATAAACGTATTTATGATTGCGAACTCAAAAAAAAACAGTGATTTTTATCGGCCAAAGAAAATAGAACCTGGATTGGACCTCTACAACATATTTATACCAGATTTTTCTGAATTTGGTCAGGGCGGCCAGTACCCAAGAACAAAATGCAGATTTGTATCCTTCAGATATCGTTCTACAAAAACTGGAAATTTTTGTACCTTTTGGCATACCTGTTCAAAATGTTGGCCTCATCGGATAAATTTGAGCTCTTCCTTGAAACTGAAAATCGAGCAGCTCAAAATGACTCAAAAGTGATATGTAATTCCAAAATTACTTATTTTCAGATTTACCAAGTTCAAGATTTTTTAATCGTTTCAAACATTGATATAAATTATGCACAATTTCTTCAATTATCTGCTTCAAAAATTAGAATTGATATTGGCGAATTGACTACAAATAATATATTGGATTTTATCAAATTATGGCAAAACGACAAAATTCGCAAGAATTTCAAACTCTGCCGCTGGGTAAGTACATATTCAAAAGAATGCGAAATTCGAAAATTAATTCAACTTTTGAGAACTAATCAGGATGGTATCATAAAAATATATCCGTGAGTTTGATTTGTTCTTGAAATCCTGGTAAGAATATGACTTTTTCCAGGTGCAAATACGAAATTCAACACAAAAAGGATAACAGAAAAAAGGCCAAATGTTCAGGTGTTGAAATGAAATTTGAAATTCTTGATCAATAATTATTTAAATAATGTGTATTAATATTGGAAAATGAACATGTATATAATTTATTATTTAATTAATTCAATTTTTTAATGGAAAAAATTGAAATAATTTACAGGAAAATGATTTTGAAAAATAAATCACTATACGCTTTGTACCGTTTTTGATGCCTATGTATGTAGTTTGATTCTGGAAAAGTTCATAGTGAAATCGGAACGGGTTCCATTTTCTGAAATGAACTTTTTCAGGTCAGAAATATTCAGAACAGTCAATTAATAATTTTTTTTTGTGTTTTTTCACACTTTATGTAATGTGTATTATAATATCATTGTTGGAAAATAAATTTGTATGTTTGTGTATTCATAATTGCTGATATATTCTCAAAATTACAGAATTTTTCTAGAAAAAAAAGTTTTTTCAAAAATCTTTCTATGAACTGTGTTTGCCATACCAGAATGACATTTTGGCGGAAAATATTTTTCGAAAACAACTTTCGGATTTTCAGTTTTTCAGAAATAATCCTACAACATCTAGAACATCTTGCTGATACTCTTGGTCATGAATGTTCAAAATTTGGATCCAAAAGAACCATTTTGAATCGAGTTATGACAGTTTAACCAACAGTATACAAACTTCCCTCCTCTATTTATGGCCTGCTTGCCTCTACTATCTCTATGACTTTCCCAGGTAATTGGCGTTATCGTGGTGAGACCCATTGTTCCTACTTAGATTGGCGAGCAGACGGCGTCACCACGCTCTTTCCTCCAAATCTTACAATAAGGTACCTCTTCTTTTTTGTTGTGACAATTCGAAATGGCTGAAATTAAAGAAGAAAAAGTGAGTTTCAACATCCAATCAATCTCCTAATCCTCTTTTTCAGATTTTCGAGTATTACCTCGACTTTCCTTCAGAAGTTCGTTCGGTTGTTATTGATCAAATGAGCCCAGAGGATCGATGCAGATTCACAAGATGCTCGAGTTTGAGTCAAAAGGAGGCCAAGAAATGCAAAAAATTCATTTATGGGTTCTATTTCTACGAACGCTCTGAAAAGGAAATTGTTTTTCACGTTTTGTATAACAGATTTACTGGATATACGAAGCTCTTCAATCTGGATAGTAATGAGAACATATGCATAAACTAGTGGGTTTGAATCACAATTGGAAAATTCTTGAAATATTTCAGCACAACTCGAGGTGGTAGGGAACTGTGGAAAACTCATTTAGATAGTTCAACAGATCTGATGGAATATGCTTGTGAAAATGCAAAATACATGATAAAAGAACATCAGAAAACAATCAAAAGGTTGGATTTGCATAAAACTGGAAACTATGACTTCGAAATCACGAATTTGAAAAATCTAGAAATACTGAGATTAGGTTATGGTACCGAGAATATTCAACAAATCATGTCGAAGATAGGAAAACCTTTGAAGGAACTGAATTGTACTCCAACAATCACCAAGAGTATGGCGGAAGAACTAGAACAGGTTTGAAAAACAGTCTGAAATTCAGATTCTGAACTATCTTTGAAGATCTTTTTCATTTTCAGATTTACCAAGTTCAAGATTGTATCGATGTACGAAGCATTTTGATAAATTATGCACAATTCCTTCGATTATCTGCTTCAAAGATTACAATGGACAAGAGCAAATTGTCTGAAGAAGATATATCCGATTTCATCAAATTATGGCAAAACGACAAAATTCGCAAGAATTTCAAATCTTGCGAATGGAAATTGCTAAATTCAAAATTGGATCGTAATAAACTAATTCGACTTTTGGGAATAAATCATGAAGGTAGAATAGGACCAGTGTGAGTTTGATGGGTTTAAAAATGGCTATTAAAAATACGATTTTTCCAGGAAGATTTTCGAAATTCGACAGAACAAGGATAACGGGAAGGAGGCTATGCTCATGATTAGAGTTTTTACATTAATATTTCGGGTTCTCAATCAATAATTGTTCTCATTTCTTGCGTTTTTTTTAAATATGAATCAATAAAGAAGATATACTGCTCCACTTGAAAAATCGAAACGTTTCTATGTGATTAATTAGAATATTAGAAAAAAATTGGATCTGTACTGAAATAAGGGTCCCAAAAATAAAAAGGGGTCCCAATAAGAAACCGAAATGAACAATGCCACAACGTATGTTTTTGTATAGGCAATCAGGGAGTTCCTCGGCCTCCAATTTTCGCGCAATTTCATTGTGAAAAAAATTGAAAAAAAAAAGTGCGAGATAAAGCAAAAAAAAAATCGGAAAAATTTGGACCAAAATGTCGGACCTTCATTTTTTATTGGGACCCATATCAAAAAACTGGGATAAATGCTTTGATTTTGAGAATTTAGGATTTTCCTAATTTTTCTGGTGAAAAATATTCGGTCAACTTTAAAAAATCATAATTCACTTCAAACTGAACAAAAAATTTGGTTGAAAATCCACACCAACAATGTTGAACAACAACAATTCATAAAAATTCCATCGAAGAGATCAATATGAAGGAGAACTTTTCTGAAGTCGAAGTGTTGATTTTTGAGTTCTACGGGTTAAATAGTTTGCTTACCTTCTCTTTTACTGTCTTCGTGTTACACATATACCGAGCAGGTAATTGGCGTTATCGTGGTGAGACCAATTTCTCATGGGAAGTCAGAAAAACGGCGTCCCCACGCTCTTTCCTCGCACTATTTAGTTTTCTTTTCTTCATTTGTTGTGACAATCAAAAATGGCTGAAAGTAGAGAAGAAAAAGTGAGTTTCAACATCCTATTAACTCTATAATCCTCTTTTTTCAGGTTTTCGAATACTACCTCGACTTCCCTTCTGAAATTCGTTCGGTTGTTATTGATCAAATGAGCCCAGAGGATCGATGTAGATTCACAAGATGCTCCAGTTTAAGTCAAAAAGAGGCCAAGAAATGCAAAAACTACATTTATAGATTTGGTTTCTACGTGCGCTGTAGAGCACACATGGTTCTTAGCGCGTTTTATAGCAAAGAGCAGTACCAAAACAGCTATCGTGAGAATTATACTGTGCACTTTGTTTCGGGTGCATATGGAGACAAACGCATAATATAGTGAGTTTGAATAATTTTTGGGATATTTTAGCAAAAATGGAAATGGCGTGGAACTGTGGAAAACTCAATTGGATAGTTCGACAAATATGATGGAATATGCTTGTGAATACTTCAAAAATGTATTACAAATGTATCAGAATACAATCAAAAAATTGTGTTCGCATGGAACGGGAAACTACGATTTTGGAATCACAAGTTTGAAGAATCTGGAAATTCTGAAATTAGAATATAATACTAAAATTCAACAATTCATCTCGAAAACACGAAAACCATTGATGGAACTAGAATGTTATTCAGCAATCACCAAGACAATGTCAAAAGATTTTGACCAGGTTCGAATAAATTAATAACCGCTCCACAGACAGATGAAAAATATACAATTATCCACAAAACTTTGATTTTTCGATCATTTTCAGCCAAAAAAGGCTTGAAATCTTGACGGAAGCTGAAAAATGAGCAGCTCAAAATATATCGGTCTATATACCCAATTTTTCTATTTTCAGATTTTCAATGTTCAAAGAAAATTGAATGTTTTCTATATCTATGTAGATTATGCACAATTTCTACAATTTTCTGCAGCAAAATTGGAAATTAATACGGGGATTTTGACAGAGGAAAATATATTTGATTTTATCAAATTATGGCAAAACAACAAAATTCGGAATAATTTCGAATATTGCCGATGGATTATCGAAGATTTGACTTTTGATCTTCAGAAATTGCTCCGACTTTCGGGATTAAATCAAAACTTTAACGAAAGACAACAATGGTAGGTTTGACAATCTAATAGTAAATAGTATGATAGAGATTTCCAGGAGAAAAATCGATATAAAGCATAACATGGATTCTCGAAAGAAAGCTGAGTTCTGGTTTCGTTATAATGAAATCGAACTCCGCGTTAGCGATCAATATGGTTGTTTTTTATCATTTTTGTAATGTTTAATATTTGGAGAATAAAAATGTATGTATGTATATGTATTCATAGTTCAAATGGATGTCAACAGGATTTTCCAAATTCAGTCACGTGAATTCAAAAAAAAAACAACTAATCATTCATTGCATTTATGGTCACGCGAGCTACTCGACAGAGCCAAAACCAGGCTCATTTTGAGTAGATGTTCACCCCGGTTTATGGAATATAGTTAGTAGCTCATGTGGCTCAGAAATGTGTCAAAAAAGGGAGAAAAAACTTTATGGTCATTTATCGGATTCACAGTTTACAATTTACGAACAAAAATATGCAAATATTGTTCTTAAAGTGATCATTTTTGGAGAAAAATTATTTGTTTCCTGAAATGGTATAAATGGATTTTTAGAAAAAAAAAACCTTTTCGTAAATTGCCTGAAAATTGATGAATCTACATATTTCAAGAAAACATTTCAAATATTTTTGTAAATATAGGTATTGGTTAGCGTTGGATTGTTATGCCTAATAAACTCGCACAAATGATTCCTTCGCTGCATTTGAACTTTACATAAATTCACGTTGAAGTTCGACATTTTATGAACAGAATGATTTTTCAATCATCAAATTTCATCGAGGTTGAGCCGAGTTATGATTTTTCCAAGTTTTTTCTTTTTTTGGCAAACTCCCAGTAGTGTTTATGAAAACCGTCAAAAAAAGCTCGTGCTCCGAAAAAAGATGCTCCATTATCTATTCATTGTTTGTCTGTCTTCTCTATCTGACATCCTATTCTATATGACAGGCAGGTTATTGGCGTTATCGTGGTGAGACCCACAATTCATGGAAGGGATAACTGAAGAGTGGAAGGAAAAAGCGTGGGGACGCCGTTTTCTTGAAAATGAAATGCAACCAATTGAAAGAGTCATGTTCACACAATGCTCAAAATTATCTCAAAAAGAAGCCAAAAAATCGAAAAATTACATTCATGAACTGCAAGTGCAATTGCCTCATTATCCTGGTGAAAGACTGGCAGTTAGTGTGCTTCACAAAGAATACGAACCTGGAGTTCCGCAAGGATACGATATGGAATTTAAAGAAGAAGAAGAAGGAAACCAAAAATACATTATCTAGTGAGTTTAAGAAGACAGACAAAGTATTTAAAGAATTTCTGAATTTCAGCCAAATTCGATATGGTCAAGAATTTCGCAGAGTCGAGTTTTTGAATATGCCAAAGAACAGTCGAGTTTTTGAATATGCCAAAGAACATTTCAAGAACCTTCTTCGAATGTATCAAAATACCATCAAGTCGTTGAATATATCTGAAACTAATAACTACGATTTTGGAATTCGAAGTTTGAGAAATCTGAAAAGTCTAAGTTTGAATCAAAATGCTGAAGTTCTACCGTTACTCTCGATGACAAGACGTCATTTGGAGTGGTTGTATTTTCAAGCAACCGAAGATCACGAAATGATCACCGCCGGCGAACAGGTTTGTTCCAAAATCAAATCGGACCTTTTTTTCAATATCCCGTCCGAAACGGCAGACCTCTTTCAAAATAATATGATCAAATCAAACACCCTAGTTTTTTTCAGATTTATCAAGTTCAAGATTGGTTAGAAGCCGATTGGCTCAAATTCAATTATGAACAATTCAAACGATTGAATGCGAGAAGAATTCGCGTTGGTACATGGAACCTATCCCCTCATGATGTATACGATTTTATCAAATCTTGGAAATCCGGAACAATCAGAGAGACCTTCCGAGAATGCTGGTGGTACTTGGCAGTTTCGGATTTTGACGAAGATGAATTATTCCAACTTTTCACAAACGACGCACAAATGCACAAAGTCTGTGGGAACGGTGTGGGATCCGAAATTCGAACAAATTTTTTCTTTTTTCTGCAGCGAATTCAAAACAATTTTTCGTATTGTTCATTATGTGAACTAGAACAATGAACATCAAAGCTCAATAATGGCACTTGCAGTTTATATACCATGCTCAACTCATGAGGAATCTTTAAGCTTTTATGAGTTCATTTCCCTTGAAGTAAAAATAATAAGTTTAAAAAAATATATTTCACGTATGTATTATTGTCACGTCAAACTCAAAGTGTAAAAATTTACAGGGTGGTTGGAAGCGATTTTTAACGGATCTGAAGCCAAAAATATGAAATTGTATCTCTTTTTGAAACTGAACATATAATTGTTGAAAAAATGAAAATAATTTATGAATAAATATGTGAAAATTATTGAAAGAGCTCAAAATTAGGCAGTAGTTGTAGCTGCAGTGGAAGCGGTTGAAGTTGCAGTAGAAGAGGAAGAAGTAGAAGTAGAAGTAGAAGTGGATGTTGATGTGGAAGTAGATGTGGAAGTAGAAGTACGACGACGAGGACGGGGACATCTATTACAAGTACGAGGACATTGGATTGTCATTAGAGAATAATACATTGGATTATTGCAAAGATAGGCACTTTTTGGACAGTCTGATACTCCTGTATATGGATTCAGAAGGTCATGACATTGTCCATGATGATGTCTATCATTCCCGTTTCCATTTCCACATCTTCCACATGTTTTTGGACATTGATAAGTCATTAGATCATAATAAACAGCATTTGAACAAAGATAGGCACGTCGGGGACAATCTGATACTCCGGTTGATGGATTTGTCAGATCACTACATCCGAGTACGGTATAGAAGAGTACTGTAGATACCAAAAGCTTGAACATGTTTCAATGAAAATGATGAGGAAAAGAGGAATTTGTTGTTTTATATACTGTTTAAAGTTAGTTCTATGTCCACCAGGAAGAAACAAGCTGATCAAATAAAAAGCCCAAAAATGATTGTCACATTGTGTTTCCTGAAAGTATGTTCAAATTTTGTCAGAGATCTTTTTGATCTAGATCACTTCCAACAAACATTGACCGGTGTTTGATGTCTTGGAATGGATAAAGCAGAAAGTAGACCGTCAATAACGAGCTCAAGGATATGTACCTATAATTGGGGACACCTTTAGAAAAAACGCTTCTACATATCACGTTGTGAAAAAAATAACCTTTCCCCTTTTGGAAAGTCGTCGCAAAATAAGGGAGAGGGTGAGTGTGGAAAGTCTGCTCTATTGAACACTCGCTGCGGGGAACACACACACACACATGCGCCTTTGTTTTTTTTAGGAGACCGATTATTTTTTATTTTTGTTTTTTGCTGTTTTTTGTTCCTGTTCGACGATATTTCTAGTGAGAGCGTTTTTAAATTGTTTAAGAATTAGTATTACGTGATAGTTATTGTTTTTTTTTTAACATTAATGTTGATTAAGCGATTTTTTTACAGAAAACTTGAAAAAATTCGGAAAAACCATCAAATTGGAAGGCGAAGAATCGAACACATTCGAAAATGTCAAGGCCAAGATTCAAGACAAGGAAGGAATCCAGCCAGATCAACAAAGGTTTATTTCCGTTGGTATGTTATATTTAAAACAAATTGTATCAAAAAATTAATTATTTTTATTTTTCCAGGAAAACAATTGAAGGATGGCCGCACTCTCCTGGACTACAACATCAAAAGGAGTCGAT
Organism: Caenorhabditis sp. 38 MB-2015; assembly: GCA_900536415.3. Lineage (NCBI taxonomy): Eukaryota > Metazoa > Nematoda > Chromadorea > Rhabditida > Rhabditidae > Caenorhabditis > Caenorhabditis quiockensis. The sequence goes on along the minus strand of LR550257.1, from coordinate 62,904 downwards.
ACTTCTTTCGAAGATTCGCCTTCATTGAAGTCTGCAAAACTTCGTCAAGATCTTGACTGGCAAGACTATCAAATTGGAAGTCGACCAAAAAATGCAGTTTCATGGTTACTGTTTCATCCGGAAGCGCTAGTTGCAAAGGCGTAACAATTTCGCTGATCATACTTTCCATGTTGTTTTGATCATCATCGGTTATGCGATGTGCAAAGTAGACAAAAATGCAAAAAATTTACAAAAAAAAATGTGCAATGTGTGAATTATTTTTGCAGAAAATTTGCAACTTTTCAAACAGCGCGGGGGTTACTGTTGCAGCCTGTCATGCGTATCAAACAACCCGCGAATTTAAATTTTTTGAGATTGAATTGTTTTCTTTTTGAATAAAACTGAGAACTTCAAAATAAAAAAATGTCAAACAGCAATGCACAACAAAGTGAGTAGTGTTTTAAAGAATTTGTTAATGTTGCTGAACGAAAATATCGTTTACAGATGTTCTTACTTTATTGGCAGCTTCTTCCATGTTGATAATTCGTCGTAGAAAACGGCAAAGAGAATTGAAAAGAATAGAAATGGAGAGAAAATTGCACAAATTAGAAAATTTACGTTTTCTAAAAACCAAAGTTGCACATTGTTTGAGAAATGATAACACGTGTAAAGTGAGTGAAATGCATACGCATTAATACAAAAGGTTTTATTTCAAGAGTGATATTAATGTGGAGTCACGAGTATTGCAACACTTGGCGAGTTTGTTACCAGAAGAGCGTAAGCAGCAAAAACTAACAAATGCAGAATGCGTTTATTTCGGGTCAGTTGGAAGTCCAGGGAGCCAGAATGATTCTTCTATCTACAACAATTCTGTTTTGAAAGAGGCCATTGAGAAGACTGCTCCGCGTTCATTCATTGTTCCTGGTACAACTGAAACTATTACTCCGTTTGCACTTGGAGATGGAGCTTTTGCACTAAAAAAATATATGATGAAGCCATTTGGCATAACGCACTTGACGCCAGAACAAGCAATGTTCAATGAAAAATTCTCGGCTACACGTGTTTTGATTGAGCAAAGTTTCGGGATCCTCACCTCAAGATTCCAAATTTTGAAGACCGCTTTCAAATTTGACGTGCCAAAAGTGAACATATTTGTGCAATTCATGCTGAAGATGCACAATTTTCTGGTCGCCGAAGATGCAACTCGCGCACGCTTGAATTTCACGACACTCCAGGACAGTTTTGCCACTGCTCAGGAGCAGCGAGAGTTTTTGATGAATTGTGTGGCAAGAAAGTTAATCTAAGTATTTTACAATGTTTATTTTTATCTTATATATCATTAGGGCACTAAAGAAAGTTCTGAATTTTCAAAAATTATTTTTTGTCAGGGTATTGATTTTGTGAAGGAAAATGAAAAAAAAAATCTATGAAAAAGGGGAAATTCCATAGATTTTTGAATACTGATTAACATCCCGTACTCAATTTATAAATGCGATTTCCAGCCTTCAAAAATGAAAATGGGATGTTGTTCAGAGTCTCTCACATTTTCTAACATTCTTATTTGTCAGATCTACAAAACACACAGAAAAACTTCCTTAAAAAAGGGACCAACAATGAACAGTTATGTGTTCACCAGAGCTATTGAAATGAGTAAAATGTGGGTTTCACATATGTACAAGAAATGGCCGGATTAACTACGAATGGGCTGGGCTCCAATGAGCTATCAATGTTTTTTTGGAATTTCCCACGTGATCAAAATCACTCATTTTTCATTTCTCTGGTGTTTACCAAAAAAAGGACCTTTCAGAATTTTGTCAGATTACCAATACACCACATGAAACAGTATATAAACCAACAAACTCCCCTTTTCCTCATCATTTTCATTGGAACATGTTCAAGATTTTGGTATCTACAGTACTCTTTACTACCGTACTCGGATGTAGTGATCTAACAAATCCATCAACTGGAGTATCAGATTGTCCCCGACGTGCTTATCTATGTTCAAATGCTGTTTATTATGATCTAATGACTTATCAATGTCCAAAAACATGTGGAAGATGTGGAAATGGAAACGGGAATGATAGACATCATCATGGACATTGTCATGACCTTCTGAATCCATATACAGGAGTATCAGACTGTCCAAAAAGTGCCTATCTTTGCAATAATCCAATGTATTATTCTCTAATGACAGTCCAATGTCCTCGTACTTGTAATAGATGTCCCCGTCCTCGTCGTCGTACTTCTACTTCCACATCTACTTCCACATCAACATCCACTTCTACTTCTACGTCTTCCTCTTCTACTGCAACTACCACCGCTTCCACTGCAGCTACAACTACTGCCTAATTGTGAGCTATTTTAATAATAATTTTCACATATTTATTCATAAATTATTTTCATTTTTTCAACAATTATATGTTTAGTTTCAAAAAGATATACAATTTCATATTTTTGGTTTCAGATCCGCTAAAAATCGCTCCCAACCATGAAAAATGACACCAGATCCAATAATGTTTGTGTAATTGCCTTCGGTTTTAGCATTTTATTACTGTTAATATATTTTTGATCAAAACTGAAAATCTCAATTTTCAGCTTCCTGAGTGAAGCTCAACAAAAGTTAGATACGGGATATTGATCAGCATAAAAAACTGTATCGAATGGTATATGTCTCATTTTAAAGTCCGTTAACACCCTTATGTGGTTCCCTTGTCAAACATGGGTTTTTCTAAATACCTTCTTCAATTTTCATGTTTTTAGAACAAAGTTTAAGACAATTAGGGTTTTATTTTATTCAGTCACAATTTGAAGAAAATACATTTTAAATCAGTATCATTGCTGATTCTCGCTGATCGTTACATCAAGTCTAACCAGCCGCGCATCAAAATCATCCCGTTCATAAAACAATTTCGCACTTTTCCCAACCTGTGAATAATGCACAAAATTCAATTCTCCCCTGAAAAATTGACTATTTTTGTTGAATAATTTTATACAGTACTATGCATTAATATATACAATTTCACACTTCTGACTGAAACTGGAACTCTGCTGAAAATGGTTCAATCGAAGCCAAATTTTTTCTGGGTTATCAAGGGTCGTCTACAATGCTAGGAAAATTTCAGATTTTGATTTAAAGAAGTACACGGGGTGTAATCACGTGAAACGTGGTTTTCCGTTTTGTATATATTACTGTATGTGTCAAACTTTATTTTTTTGTTTTTTGAGCATGTCGATTTTGAGTTTTCTTGTGCTCATTAGGGTCTGATTCATGACAACTAACTAACATAGTGAAGCCAATTAAAATCACGTCCGGTTCGATTCAAGGCTTCGAAAATGATATGCTCCTTGAGGATGAATCCTCACAACCAGTCCAACCTGGTTCATGAATTCACACTCAAAATCGAAGTTTCTGAAACAAATTCGGACATTCGGAAGTTTATTATCGCTTATTTTCGCCTCCCCGGATACCCCGGTGAAGCTGGAACCAAAAATTCAAGTCATTGTTTGACACTTTCTTGCGAAAGGTCAGAACCTCAAATTACCTTGAGTAACTGGGTTAAAACCAAATAATTCGTCTTTCTCCTCTTCTCTCATGCAAACGCCATCACCGACAAACAAACAGGTCTGCGGAGATTGGCTGACAACGAGGAGACGCAGAGAAAAACAGGGTTGTGTGGCATGTTTGTGTGTGGAGACGCAGAGAAAGGTTTTGTGTTTTCGGGCTTTTTAGGGGGGAAATCCGATTTTTGAAAAATTTAATGATATGATTAGATGCAGAATTTTTCACTCTTCAAGATAATGTTAATTTCATTCAATTTGGAGTAATATAAAATGGTGAAAATGCAGAAAAACTGATTGATGGTGATTTTATTGTTATTTCGTATGAAAAATGAACATAACCACGTTTTTCAGCACACCCAAAAACCCTGATGAGCACATTTCCCATCCAGAAAATGATTTAACAAAATTTCAGACGCACAATTTTTACAAAACTTTTTTGACCTTCTGTTTTTTGTATGCGCGCGTAGGCGCAGAAAATTCAAATCATTTGTAATTTTTGTGTATAAAAGGATAAAATATGAACATGTTCTTTCTCATTATTTCTAGGGTACCTGTAGAAATGCGGCTCCTACTAACTAATCTCATCATATTCCTCCTTTCTACTGGTATTTTTGCGGCGGCGTTCGATTGCCCAACTGATGCGTGTTTCGGTCAACCGGAAGGATGCATTCCCGGCCAAAATTGTCGATTTGTTTTCAAGTTTGATGAAGAGGGCAATCTCGATTTGTACCTGCGCGACTTTGTCGATCCACACGCGTATGCTGCATTCCCCCTTGGCGAAGAGGCGAATCAAACATACACGTATCTCATTTGTCTTCCACATGCTCAAAAACGAATGAGAGCCATTGCCAAACTTGGACAACCAATTGTTGTGTCGGAATATGAAATGGCGAGAACTGTGCGGAAAATTGGAGACAACGATTTTGCATGCTCGTTCCCGTCTTCTGAATTGACCGAATCGTTTCAACATGATCGCAACTTCTACATCACGACTGGACAGTTTGTAGGTAAGTGATTTGAGCCAAAAATTTCTCATTTTGAGTTTTCGAAAGATTTTCATTAAAAAATCGTTGTTTGGTTGTTTTTCTCAAGTTTTTCTTTATTATTCATTAGTTTTTTCACTTTGAGAGCGTTGAACTAGCAAAATCTCATCGATTCTCGGCTTTTCTCAATTTCATGATGTTCTGCTTCATTTACATCTAAATCGTCTCGGTATTTTTCGATTTGGAGAGTTTATGTGTCCTGCGAATTATCAAACAAAAGTTTGATTGAACCAGAAAGATGAAAAGTGTGAAAAACCGACAAAGTTAAAATTTTCTAAAAATAAATAAAAGTAAAAATGGAAGGTCGCTCTATTGATAATTGTGTTTTTCTTTTTGAAAAAAATTCGTTTCTGTTTGCTTCCCTTTTGTTTAAAATAGAGTTTTAAGTCGGTTTTTTGTAGAACTAATGATTTGCTAAACTTTAGGTCGTAGTTTATTACGTATATTATGTTTGAATTTGAGCAATTATTATGTTTTTCTTTCAGATAACCTCATTATCAACGACGGAGAGCAGCTCTATTCGTTCGACACCAAGGAAGATTCTGAAGAGGATGCCGACTATGAGCCGATCTACACCGAACCAATATCTGGTAACATCAAACGAACCGCCCGACTCACGGATGATGTATACACTGGCGAAGAGAGTAAGCAGGCGAATGATGCGATCTATGTAGTTGAGAAAATTGCGAACAACAAAAAACAAGGATCTCACTTGGAAGAGGTGAGATTATCGATTGATTTAGAGTCAGGAAATGTATATTTCAGGATATTGAATCTGCCATGAACAACAAGAAGAAACAATCTTCACGTCGACAAGAAGCAGTGGAAGAAGATGGAGAAGTTGAGAATAGCGATGAAGAGGATTTTGAGCAAGAAGTTGAGAAGATCACTCGACGTCCAACAAGAGGAAATCGCCAATCGACATCTCGCCGAAGTTCTACTCAAAACCAAGATCAAAACGAGGAGGAGAGCGATGAAGACGAAGATTGGGAAGCGGCCGCTAAACAACTTGAGAAGAAGGGGAAAAAGGTAAATTTAGTTTTTTTTTAATGAAAATCTGAAGATTTTGAATGAAATAACTCTCTCGAAAATGATGAAAGTATCAAAACTTGGCTCTGAAACTCAGAATTTCTCTACAAATTTCGAAATCTGTGCCATAAAGAGGTTTTTAATACGAGAAAAATTCTAGACCATCTGTTGTTGGTCGAAAATTTATCAAAATCCTGTAAAACACAAATTTTTGCCTGAATTTTCGAAGATATTTTTAATATGAACCTTGGAAAAGTTGTTCAAAATTTATCCAAAACAGATAATTACATTTTGAGAAAATTTTCTGGGCGTGTATTTTATTGAAAAACTCTTGATTCTCTCCAAATACATTACTTTATAACGAAGTTTTCATAAAATCATTAAAATTTGTGAGCTGAAAAGGTGTTTCTCAAAATTTTATAACATCACATAAAAAAAAAGGATAATTCCTAATTGTAATACAATCCACATCAAAATAGTGAACCTGGCCCTGTTTTCTAAATCACTTAATAAATTTGACTGTCAGAAAAACAATTTTTTTCCCAGTCGTTTAAGATGATCCATTTCTGGTCGAATTAAATATAAAACTCGAATCCACCACTAAAGATAAATCCGTTTCAACAATGAAATTCATATTTTTCAGTCTCGCAAACCAACTTCTCGTCGCGGAAACTTTGAAGAAGACGATGAAGAGACTCGTCCATCAAAAAGAAATCGCAAACAATATGAAGAGGACGAGGACGAAGATGAGGATCGACGAAAGAGAAGAATCCCGAAGAGAAAGTCTCGTAAGGATGTAGATGATGACGAGGAGGAAGAAGACGACGAAGAGTGAGTGATTTCATGAAAATCTGAAAACTGATAAACGTTTTGATTTTCAGATTTGATGAAAACGAAGACGATGCAGCGGCTGCCAACTTCGACATCTTCCTCTTCTCATCATTCGTCATTATTGCATTTGGTTTCGTCCTCTAATACTCGAACTAATTGACCAATAATTCTCGGAATATATGTACATGTAAATAATAAATAGATTTGAAGGTTTTTTTTTTGGAATCTAGTGTTGTGTGCTTGCCAAGGAGAGACTCGAGAGCTCATGATTGATTTTTAAATTAGAACCCTGGGTTCAGGTTTCATCGAAGAGGTCCCGCGAGCCGCCCGGTTCAAAGGTTTTGGAATAAGAGTGGAAGTTTGTAAGCCTATCAAACTCGATTGAGGCCAAGAAAAAACGTGTAAATTTTTTAATTTGGTTTTGTGTGCTTGCCAAGGAGAGACTCGAGGGCTCATTATTGATTTTTAGATTAGAACCATCCGGGCTGGGTTCAGGTTTCATCGAAAAGGTCCCGCGAATCAAAAAAATTTTGAAGTTTGAAAAAAAAAATGTAATTCATAACTATTATTAAAAATCGAAAAAATTTGGATATTTTCGATGAGAAATATGTCATTCGATAGATTTTTGAACGCTGATCAATATCCTGTATTCAATTTTTGCCAAACGCAATTTTCAAATCGCGAATTTCAGCTCCAAAGTTTTTAGCTAGAAAGTGAGAAAACCTGTTTAAAAGCGATTTTGAGGACTAGGGGCTAACTATAGGGTTATCAAGTATGAAAAAGAACATTGGAGTATTTATTTTCTTTAAAAAGAAAAAATGCACACTTTGCTGAAAATGCTGTAATTTTTCAGTTTTATGCAAAACAAACTGTCCAGAAATATTTAGGACAAAAATTTTTACCCTATAGCCTTGTATAAAATCCCATTTTTGTTAGTTTTTGATGATTTTTCGAGCATTTTTGTATTTCAGTGTAAATTTCAAGGCCTAAAACTGCTTATTGAGGATATCGTTTGGCAACAACTGATAAAATACTCGTTTTCAGTGTATAAAGATCTACAAAATGATATATTTCTGGCCGTAATACCCCACATTTTCCTGAAACCATTCCCTCGTCAGACCACCCCTCCTTTGTCAGACCACCCCCTCTTTGAAACGAAACTTCGCAAAAATTTTATTAACAATTAAAAGAACTTAAAACATAAACTTCTCAAAATAAGACAAAATGATAAAATGGGAAACCGAAAAACATTTTCGTTATTTCTACATTTCATCGAACATTCAAAAAAAATATGTTGGTTATATTACACGTTAACTTTATGCCCGCGAAATTCCGATTCGCAATGAAAGTCTCCTAGCATTATAAAATAACATTGCCCACTTCGCAGGTTCTAGATTGTGCTCGATATCGAAATGATGTCTGAAAAATATACATATTGTCATTTTGGTGATATCTCGTTTAAATTACCTGGGTGTTTGTCCAAAAAGTGCGTACAATTCGCGTACGCAAAAATTCGAATTGTCCAACTCCCAGGAGCTATATTCAAGATTTTCGCGAAGTTCTCCGTTCTTCCAATCTGTGATATAATTGTAAATATCATTTGGTGTCAGGGTTCCAATATTTGTGACAACAGTACTTGCTGACAACCTTCTATATTGATCGATATTGAGTTTGAGCATAGGCATATGTATATAATCTTGAACTTGATAGATCTGAAAACACATCAAAAATAATTTTTATTGAAAATTAAATTATGTCAACATACATATTCTCCCAGAAGTTGGTCATTCAGTTCTCCGTTGTATAAGAAACGCTCCAAAGGACGTCTTCTTTTTGATATAATGTCCATAATGTTTCCTACATTAGTGCTCAAATCGACATCTTTTAAATTGGTCAAACTCTGAACTCGGAAATTATAATCCCTCTTCCCGTTTATACGAAACCGTTCGATCGAACTTTGATAGAATTCGAGTAGTTTCTTGAAATAATCACTGGCTATTTGAACCAGGTCATCTGATCTATCCAAATCAATACTCCATAGCTTTCTCGATGAATTACCAGATGGAATCAAGCTAGAATACAAGACATTTTCGAATTGTTCTTAATGTGATTCAAACTCACTATTTCATGCATTTCTTATCAGACTTATCTTCAAACACCACCTTATAGTAATAGTCTGATTCGCAAGAAGAAGGAGCATGATCAACAAGAATCTCGACTTTTCTTGCGGACAAATGATCGAATTCTAACCCATAAACATATTTTTTCGATTCCTGGACCTCTTCCTTACATAATCGGGAAGTTCTCGTGAATCTACACATGTCATCCGGATCCATTTCATCATTAATCGCCTTTCTGAGTTCCGACGGTAACTCGAGATAATGCGGGAAAGTCTGAAAACGAAAAATAATCATAGAGTAACTGGATGAACTGTTAAACTTACCTTTGGTTTTTCAATTCTAGTTTTTCTAGCCATTTTGTATGGTCAACAATAACAACAACAAAAAAGAAAGAGGAAGAGGACGCCGGCGTGCTCAACAGATGCTCATAAAACCGTGGGTCTTGGCACGACAACGCCAGTGAACGGGGAGTACTGTACCTATGTACATGTGTTGATGCAATAAATTAATGATGCAGTGAGAGAAAATTTTTATCCTAACTAGTATATCGATTTGGAACACATTTATCTGATAAATATCCCGTATTCAATTTTCGTAAAATGAGAACTTCAATGCTGAAATGTCAGCTCTTCACTTTTCTTTTTTTTCCAATCAAAAAATGAAACTTTGCTGGAACTGGGTGAATTTTTTATTGCAGAACTAATAATCTAGCCGTTTTCAGTACAATATCCTATATTTGTCAATTTTTTGAACTTACCTTTTGTCCTTCACTTCCAGTATTTCTAGCCATTTTGTATATCCAACAACAACAACAAAAAAAAGAGAAAGAGGGAAAAGGACGCCTTTTTTGAGCGGCTAACAATGGGTCTCACAACGAAATCGATCCTAAACAATAATTACTATTCCACAGCTGTACGTGCGCTTTTTCATCAGATCTTGGAAAAACAGAGAAGCTGACAAGAGAAATTTGATGAAAACTTGTGTATATTCTAAATCAAATCTTCGGATCACAATCCTATAGTCCAAATTTTCCACAAACTTATCGGAAAAAGGTTATACATTCAGTTTGTCTCATGAGAAAGGAGCAAAAATACATTCTTCGATTATTTCAGAGCCGATGTGAACCTTGTAGATGAAGTTGCTTGCGCAACTCGGACTCTCAAGACGAAATCTGCTATGGGCCTGGATCAGATTGGAGCTGAAGCGTTGAAATATGGAGGTCTTATTCTACACAGAAATATGGCAAGGTGCTTCAACGCATCTATTGATTCTGGCATAACCCCAGAAGACTAGAACAAAGTTCGTATAAAACTAATAGAGAAGAAGGCAAATCCGAAGAATTTGAAAGATGTTCGACCTATATCTATCTTGTCAATTCCTGGAAAAATCTTCACAAAAGTTCTAACGAGAAAACTCATGGGAAAAGCTGCCGAATTTTTGGATGAATCTCAAAACGGATTTACACCTGGAAGAGTCTGCGCTGACAATTTGCAGACTGTTTCTTGTCTATGGGAAAAATGTCGAGAATACGAGTTACCTCTAATACTGACATTCATTGATTACAAGGCCGCTTTCGATTCGATCAACTGGGAAGCAGTCCAGAATGGAGTGCTCAAGTCGGGATTCGCAGCTTAATATACGGAAGCGATCAAAAAGTCAAATGAGAGTGGTGTAGGAGAATTGGAAATTCTGGGAAGAAAACTGAAAATTCTAATGGAAAGAGGTGTTCGCCAGGGAGATTCGTCGTCACCAGCTCTCTTCTCGTTCGCGCTCCACAATCTACTAGATGAATCTGATCCACTCCCGGAAGACGATGAAGAGGATAACCCAGGTATTCGTGCGGATGGCCAGTACATATCACGACTACTGTTTGCCGATGACGTGGTATTGATTGATCGAACCCCAGAAGACGCAACCAAACGAGCAACAGCTATTGCAAAACACTGTAGATGTTCTGGGCTGGAATTTAACATCGCAAAGTCAAAGATCCTTCGAAACGAATGTGCAAGCCTAGCCAGTGTCAAAGTGGAAGGTGTAGTGCTGGAAGATGTCGAACACATCAAATATCTGGGGAGAATATTCAAAAGGGATGGCTTATTGGATCGCGAAATAAATAACAGGATCCGAGCTGCTTGGGCCGCTTATCATGGCATCTCCGAAGCGATCAAAAATTCCCCGATTGAAGAGAAAAACCATTTCCTGAAGGCCAGTGTCGTTGCTGCAGCCACGTATGCGAGTGAAACATGGAATACAAAAGTGGAAGATGTTCGTAGGATTCAGAAGACAGTTCAGGTTATATGGGAAAACGCAAATGTCGGTATCGCACCAAACATGGAAGCATTGATCATGAGAAATAAACTACGATGGGCTGGACACATTGCGCGGATGCCACCACAGAGAATTTGTCGGATCATAACATTTTGGGAACTGCCAAATGGGATGAAGAGACGACGGGGAAGACCAAGAAAACGTTGGTCAGAAGACATCAAAAGTGAAGTGAAGGTGCATCTACACAACATCAACTTACAAGGTCGAGGGGGACATGGAAGAAGAAGGATCGGGATTATATCCAGCAATATTCCCTGGTCACGAATGGCGAGATCCCGAAGTTCTTGGAAACATCTGGTCCACGGCTATATGCCCGAATAATGAACATCAAAAGTATCAAAAGTAAAGTAAAGTAATCTTGGGATCACAATCCTATAGTCCAAATTTTCCACAAACTTATCGGAAAAAAGGTTATACATTCAGTTTGTCTCATGAGAAAGGAGCAAAAATACATTCTTCGATTATTTCAGAGCCGATGTGAACCTTTTTCGTTAATTTTTCAAATAATGAACCTGAAAATTCCTAACTGTTGAAGTTAAGCCGGGTTTGCTCATGATTGTGTCTCACGATCATTTTTATAAGAAAAAAAAAGCATGGAAAGTTTGAAACTGAAAAAGTCCGATAATGGATTTTCAGAAAATTAAGAAGAGCTTGAAAAAACAGGGGCATGAGGCTCAGATGGAATTTGTTTATAGTTTTAGGAGCCATTCAATGTGAAAGTTTATGTTTTAAAATGAGCCGAAAAGTTGTTCTTGAAACCGAGCTCAGCGAAAAAATCTGTGAAGTCTTTCCTTTATTGAAACTTCGAAAAAAATGTAATTTTAAAAATATTGGTTATCAATTACGCTGGCTTGAAACTCTGAATGCGAGTCTTTCGAGGTCATTAGTATGATGAAGCATAGCGTATTTTCCAGCTTCTACATTGTGCTCAATTCTGAACACGTTCCTGAAAAATTCTAATTTTTATCGGGTCAGTATATCAAATTAAAATTACCTTTCAGGATCATCAGGTACTACTTGCAATAGTTGCCACAATTGTTGTGCATCGAAGTTTGAATTGTTCAGCTCCCAGAGAAAATCATTGAAATTCTCGCGGAGTTCTCCGTTCTTCCAAGATGTGATAAGATTGAAAACATCATTTGGAGTTAGGGTTCCAATATGTATCATAACAACATCTGCTGACAATCTTCTGACTTGATCAATGTTGAGTTTGAGCTCGGGCATATATAGATGATCTTGAACTCGATATATCTGGAAATTTTTAATCATAGATTGAAACTCAACATCAACATACATATTCAAAATCTCCCAGGAGTTGATCGTTCATTTCTCCTATGTATGATAGTTCCTCCAGAGGAACATTTCTTTTTGATATAACTTCCATAATGTTCCCCACATTAGTGCTCAAATCGAGATCTTTCAAATTGTTCAAACTCCGAACTTGGAAATTATAGTTACTTTCTCCGGTAATATGCAACGATTGAATTGAATTTTGATAAAATTCGAGTAGTTTTTCGAAATAATTCCTGGCTAATTGAACCAGGTCATCTGATCTATCCAAATCAAGACTCCACAACATTCTCGACGAATTACCAGATGGAATTGAGCTGAAATTTGAGACATTTTTAACCGTTTTCAGTTCCAATCCAAGTCAAACTCACTATTCCATGCATTTTCTACCAGAATCTGCTCGAAATTCCACTTGGTATTCATGGCGATCAAAACGAGCATGATAAACGGTAATCCTCAAACTTTGCTCCGATGAATTGTCAAATTTTAATCCATAAATATAATTTTTCGATCTCTGAGCTTCATTTAGACACAAACTTGAGCATCTTGTGAATCTACATCTGTCTGCAGGTTCCATTTCATTAATAACCATCGATCTCACTTCTGGTGGGAATTCAAGATAATGCTTGAAACTCTGAAAAAAAACAATTATTCATAGAAATATTGAAATAATATAAAAAAGTTACCTTTTGTCTTCCACTTCTCGTATTTCTCGCCATTTTGTATGATGATCAACACTAAAAATAACAAACAACCAAAAGAAAGAAGAGAAAAGGACGCCGTTAAACTTCCCATAGGCGAATGGGTCTCACCACGAATGCGGTCCTAATCAATAATTACTATGTCACAGCTATTCATTGGCTTTTTTTTAGAAATGTGTTGGATCGTTTGTTGTCAATACAAGGTTTTTAGGAAAATATGGATTTTCTGACGGGGGATATATCATTTTGTAGATCATGAAGCGCTGATCAAGAATCCGTGATCAATTTTGTCCAACCACTTTTCTGAAGCTCAGAATCCACTTCATGGATATTTTACACAATTTAGAAATTATTATGTATTCCATTAAAAACTAGCTAAATTATCCTGGAAGGTTATCAATACAACGAAGTTTAATGTCCAAACTTTCTTTAAAAAAATTTGAGTTTGTGAGAATAAATGAAACTTGCTAAAATCCATTAATTTATGTACATGTGTTGATGCAATACACAGGCAAAAAAAAAGTATCTTTTTTTACCGCGGTTTTTTAAGGCGGTGTTTGCACACAATTGCGCGAAATTCAAAAATGATTTTTTTTTTTGTTTTTTTTTCCAGTTGAGTGTAAATAAGACTAAAAGGCAAAAAGAAGTCATTGTGGGAAGTGGGAGAGACTGGCATAACATAAACTGGCACATTTTACGACCTTACAGAAAGAATATTCCATTTTTCACAAAATTTGGCAAAAAAATGGAAAAATAACGTTTTATGTGTAATCTGAACAGTTTCAGAGAAAGATATCAGTGTATTGGTTATAAATCGGAATATATTCTTCATTTTCCACACCAAATCAACGAGTTTGCGAATATTTAGCCAATAATATCACGAAATATTTTAAAATTTTTGAAAATATTCTCCCGTAAACTGTGCGGCAAAAGCGCACATTTAGTGTGCGGACCATTGCCATTTTCAGACGCGACATTCTCCTCCCATTTTTGCAGAAACATGTTTTTTATTTTGGAAAAGTCCGTAACTAATTTTTTCTGAAGAAAAAATACTTTTTTTTTTACTGTGCAATAAAGTAATAATGCAGTGGGACGAAATGTTATTACTAACTAATATACCACTTTTACTATGTAGAATAAAGGTGGAATAGATAAGGAGAATAGGATGAACAATGAGAAGTTGATCATTGTCCAAAAATTTAACTTTTTCACTTAAAACACGTGAAACTTTGGTACAGTTCACATTCGTGAAAAATCGATATATATATTTTGAATCAGCTTGCTAACACTTCAGACAATTTAAAAAATACGAATAAACAACATTTTGATAGCTGATCATGACATTTCTGCGCTGAAAACCATCCAGAGTCATCTTGAACCAACTCAAAAACGTTTCAAAACTCAATCCATTACAGGTGAAAACGTTTAAAATGTTTGAAAATTGGTCCAAATAACTTCTAACACTCTCTAAAATCGATTTGCAACACAAAAAACTATTTTCGGTACTTCACTGAACTCTAGTAGCCTATGGTTCTCAAAATCCGAACCCTCGAGCAACATTACCAGATATTGGATCAGTCCAACAATGATATACTCAAATCATGATGCAAATTACTTCCAATAGACCTAACTCATCGATTCACTACTCAAACTTTCATATCCGAACGCATTCCGACTCATTAAGTACGGTTAAAGGTGGGGTAAAGGGACTCGGCAAGTTGCTCTTAAATGAAAGAGCACATTTTTTTTAGGTAAGACCCTCGAAGGATTTTTTACGGAAAAGTCTGGTATTCGAGAAAATTTCATTTGAAAAAAGAAATTTGGAAACTTTTAACGTTTGAAAGTTTCCAAATTTCTAATTTTGACCAAAATTTTCTCGAATACTAGTAAAAAATCCCTCAAGGGTTCCACCTAAAAAAATGTGCAACTAGCAACTTGCCGAGTCCCTTTACCCCACCTTTAAAGTCAATTTCGATATTTTCATATTTTCACGGAAATCACTAAAATCTCAATAAAAAATTTTTCTAAATATTTGATGTCAACAAATTTTTTTTACAGTTTTCTGATCCTGTCAGACATATCTGACAAAAAATTCAGGCCCATATTGTACACCATTCAGGAAAGTTGTGCCACAAAAACTAAATTTTCGTATCTTTTCCGCCGCTACTGTAATTCTAACCATTAATGGATTACATAGGGTTGTAAAACGGGTGCGACGGGTGACCCGTCCACACCCGCCACACGTCGCACCCGTTTTGCAACCCTAGGTTACCTGATGAAACAATGAACAACAAACAGTACTCGACGTTCTATTAGCGTCATCGTGGTGAGACCCATATTAATCAGCCTGTGGGAAGAACGCTAGCGTCATGACGCGCATTCTCTCTTTTTTTATTTATTTTTTTTTGTTCAAAACCATTTAAAATGTCCAAGAATGTTAAAAATGGACAAGAAAAAGTGAGTTTTAACATCTTATAAATCTTATTCAATTTTTTTCAGGGTTTTGAGTTTTACCTCAATTTGCTACCAGAGTTAAGAACAGAGATTATTAACGAAATGAACCCCGGTGACAGATGCAGATTCACAAGATGTTCGAATTTATGCCAAAAAGAAGCAAAGAAGTCAAAAAATTATATTCATGGATTGAAAATACGAAAAATTTTCGACAATTTCGTGTTAATTTATGTTATACATTGCCGACGATATGAAAACAAACTATGAGGTGATTATCGATTGAAATTCAATGAACAATCCAAAAAGAAGTACATGATATTGTGAGTTTAAATATTATGAGAAGAACTTATCCGATGATGGTTGATATTTCAGCTCAACTCCAGATGAAGAAGAGTCATGGAAAATTGAACTTGACAACTCGAAAGATCTAGTTCAGCATGCCGCTGAACACTTCAAAAATATATTACAATTTTCTCAAAATACAATAAAAATGTTGGATGTCGGAAGAATGAGTAACTACGACTTTGGAATCAAAAGATTGAGTAATATAGAGGATCTAGGAATAGACGGATGTGAAAATAGCCTAGAAGCCATCTCAACATCACGTCGGCCTCTGGAATACCTGAATTATTGGGGACAATTGAGTAACAGCCACATAGAAAATTACGAATCGGTTTGTTGAGATCTTCATTTCGAATTATATCAGATTTTTTTTCTAGATTTTCGAAATTCAACGTCGTCTCGTACTGCCTTATACAAGTTTCAGTTATGAACAATTTCTTAGATTATCGGCCACATATATTCGTATACATATTGGGAATCTGACTGAGATTGAAATCTTCAATTTCATAAAATCATGGCAAAATGGAAAGATTCGGAATAATTTGATGTTTTGTGGCTGGTCTCTGGATGATTCGAATTTCGACATACCACTATTTTTCGGTATTTTGTGCCTGGAATATGATGGATCGAAAAAGTGAGTTGACATTGTAGAAAGATCTGGTACAAACTCATAATTTCAGAGTTGGGTTCGAAATCAAACACAAAAAGGACTATCGAAAAAGTGCTGAACTACGTTATGACAGTAACCTATGTGTGCAATTCTCAATTAATAACAATTTCTAAGATTATCGGCCAGATTTATTCGTATACATATTGGGAATCTGACCGAAATCGAAATTTTCAATTTCATCAAGTCTTGGCAAAATGGAAAGAATCGGAATAATTTGATGTTTTGTGGCTGGTCTCTGGAAGATTTTAATTTCGACATACCACTATTGTTCGGTCTTTTGTGCCTCGAATATGATGGATCGGAAGGGTGAGTTGACATTGTAGAAAGATCTGGTACGAACTCATAATTTCAGAATTATGTTCCAACTCAAACACGGCAAGGACTTGGTAAAAAATGCTCAACTGTTTTATGACAGTAACCCATATGTAAACATGCTCACATTTAAAATGGATTAATCAATTTGGAAAAAAGGTAATTAATTCAACCAAAATTTACATTCCTCAACTTTAATTATTCATCCAATCAACATGTTTTTCATCGTTTTATTGTCAAAATTTGGACCCATAACACCTTGTTGATTTTTCAAATTAAATTTTTAACTTTAAAAAATAAAACATTTTATTTCATAAGACTTGAAGGGTCAATGATTCTTCCTCTAGTGTTTTTTCCTCTAATGTACTTCGTTCCGATTATGATTCTTCCCAGTTATGATTCTTCCTCTAAATTTCTCCTAATGTTTTTCGTTTGGATATCAATTTTCATAAGATTTTTTTGGATGTCAGTTGACGCTCAAATTTTAAATTTTTCGAATTTTGATACTGACTTTTACTGTCATAACCTACATTAGAGCCATGTAAAGTTATCAATCGAAATTCATACAAATATGCCAACAATCCATGAAAACTGAGCATAAGCTTGAAAAATAGCAAGGTTTTTAACTCAAAATTAATCTGAAAAAATCCTGAAAATAAAACGCCCTTTCAGTACACTATACAAATCTAAGAATTTACCAAAAGTTTCCCATTTGTCACCTAGGCTTTTTTCAGCGAAGTGAGAAAATATTAATCTGATCCTTTTTTCTAACTTGACTTCTTTCAGCAGATACTTTCTTACCTTAAAACTTAGAGTCTCAACTGAAATCCGAAAAAAAATTCTTATGAAAATTGATATCCAAACGAAAAACATTAAGAGAACTCTAGAGGAAGAATCATAACTCGGAAGAATCATGATCGGAACGAAGTACATTAGAGGAAAAACACTAGAGGAAGAATCATTAACTTTTGAATCATTGAAGAATCAGATGAGTTTTGATCAAAACATGTTTTCCAATCATGCGTTAATACGGTAACTTGAACCTGGTTATTGTTAGGGGAATTCTGAATTCCAATTTTAACAAGACACAGTGAAAAAAAAAGTATTTTTTCTTCAGAAAAAATTAGTTACGGACTTTTCCAAAATAAAAAACATGTTTCTGCAAAAATGGGAGGAGAATGTCGCGTCTGAAAATGGCAATGGTCCGCACACTAAATATGCGCTCTTGCCGCACAGTTTTCGGGAGAATATTTTTTAAATTTTTAAAATATTTTGTGATATTATTGGCTAAATATCCGCAAACTCGTTAACTTGGTGTGGAAAATGAATAATATATTCCGATTTATAACCAATACACTGATATATTTCTCTGAAACTGTTCAGATTACACATAAAACGTAATTTTTCCATTTTTTTGCCAAATTTTGTGAAAAATGGAATATTCTATCTGTAAAGTCGTAAAATGTGCCAGTTTATGTTATGCCAGTCTCTCCCACTTCCCACAATGACTTCTTTTTGTCTGTTAGTCTTATTTACACTCATCTGGAACAAAAAAAGTCATTTTTGAATTTCGCGCAATTGTGTGCAAACACCGCCTTAAAAAACCGCGGTAAAAAAAGATACTTTTTTTTTGCCTGTGCAAGATAGCTGGAAAGTCCGCGACATTAGCACTTTGAATAGTCTTGTATTCCAGGTGAATAATTGTTCTGAAACTCTAATTTGTAACATTATTTTTTTTTTGAATTGAAGTTCAAAAACTTTTTGGAAAATATTATTATATCACAGATAGATGACTAGGTTTAGTGAAGTGAACCTGGGAAGCATATAGGGATTCTGAAAATAGCGGGGAATCAGGAATATAGGATTCTCATCTATGGAGATGGTGTAGAAGATGGTGTTGTTGTGGTGGTAGAAGTTCTTAAAATGAGCCGGGCGAGTTGCGAGTCGAATTGGCTTGTTGATTCGACGACATCGGGGAAGTTGGAGCGAGCGGCGTCGGCTAGAATTCGAGCATGTTTTGATTCTTCGGCTAGATGCTGAATCCACTTTGTCTCGACTTCACTTGGATCTTCGAGACCCATCTGGAAAAATTGAGCTTTGTTAAAGAATTTACAGAATTTGAATTCAGAATGCTGAATCTTCTCGGTGTTCTCAATATCACTGAAGTTTCAGGAAAGTCATGAAGATTCTGAGATTTTCAGGGACTTCTCGAAGGTTTTAGAGTTTCTCCAAAATATTTCATTGCAACAATGCAAATTCCAGAAGCTTCCAAAGATTCTGGGTGATTTTGGGATTTTTCAGGAGCTTCTGGAGGATAGGAAGAATTTTTTAGAGGATCACTATCAGATTTTTCAGAAATTTCAGAAGATTCTGAAAGTTTTCAATGAAACATTTGCAGGCTAAAGATTGTTCCGAATATTCTGAAGAATTTCAAGATTTTCTAAGCGATAATGGAAGATTTCAGAAGATTCTTATCAGAATATTTCCATAGAATCTTTCAAGTTCATAAAATGTCAGAAGTTTCCAGAGAATTTCAAAATTTGTCGGACAAATCTGAAAGTTTGCAAGAAAGCTCACGATCTTTTAGATGATTCTGCAGGACTTCAGGATTTTTCAGGAGATTCTGAACGATTTTAGAAAAATCTGTAAGTTTTTAGAATTCTCATCATAATTTTCATAGAACTTGGCAAGTTCTAGAAATTTTAGCGCATTCTGAATGGTTTCAGGATTTCTGTGAAACTTTGAATGGAACTTTGTAAGCTTCAAAATATTCTTCAGAATTTTTCTGAATTTTGAAACGACCATGGATAATTGAAGGATTTTGCAGAATATTCTGGAAGTTTTCAGAAGATATGAAAAATTTCAGAAGATTCTCAGAACCTCTAAAAAGGCCCAGATTTTAGTAGGATTTCTACAAGCTCCACGAGTACAAAGCTCCACGAGCAGATTCTAGAAGATTTTAAGATTGTTGAAATTTTCTGGAAAAATCTTTTAAGAAATCCATACATGCTTCCAAATTTTAAAAAAGTTCGGAAACCTGTAGAACTCTTGCAAGCTCCACAAGCTTCAGAAGACTCCTGAAGTTTGAAACATGCTCCAAAATTTTAAAACTGCTTCCTACCTTTGCATATACAATACTCTTCGTCCACATTTTCTGACTCTGCAAATATTTACAAGCATCACTTCCAGCTCCAACTAAAAACAACAGTTCAACTCCATCTTCGATCAAATCCGATGCTATCAAATTCGTCGCAATCAACTTTATCAGCGATTTTGACTTTTCATCATTTTGTGATGAAACCAAAAGAGCAGCTGGAATGTCAATTTTACAAGGCTACTGGAGTGAGGAGATTACTGTACCTTTAATCGATGAATATCGAAGATCTGGCGACACAATCAATCGATCAATAACGCGATCCTTGGCCACTCCACCAACTACAACACCTTGTTCCACTAATCGTCGATCGATAGCTTGTTCGGATTTCGAGGCGATCGAGATCACACGGCATTCACGAGTCTGAAAATAGACATGTGTAAAAAAAATAAAAAAGGGCGCCAAAAAATATGGACACCCAGAAAGATAGGGAGCCGCTAAAAAATAGGGGTCCACCAAAAAATGGGCCCGGTCAAAAAAATGGTCCGCTAAAGTATAGGGGACCGTCAAGAAAAAAAAGTCGCAAAAAAAAAGACTGCCAAAAAAGGGATCCGCCAAAAAAATAGGGGTCGACAAAGCTGAGGGGACACACCCTGTTAGCCCAATGAAAAATGGGAAATAGGTGAGAGGGAGGACGTGAGTGGAGGCGCAGACTGTACTATTGAAGCAAACACGCTCTTTCGCTTTTAAATTTACCTTGTCTCAGAAAGAACAGATATTTTGCAAATTTATTCTCACGTTTTTGATGTTGGACATTTCATTTCCAAAAAAAGGCACCTTTTCTGTGAATTTTCAAAAAAAAAAGCTGAAGAAATTGACTTTTTTTGTTCGATCAAAATAAAAACGTGAACCGACTAGTGAAATTTCCAAATTTTTTGCAACAAAAAGTGGAAATGAACATGTGTATTCTCGCTCTAATGAATATGTCTGCGTCTCCATATCACGTCTTCCCTCTCACTCATTTACCTTTTGACAGGGTGTGGGGGATGAACAGAAAAATAGGGGTCCACCAAAGAAATGGGTCAGCCAAAAAAGAGGTCCACTGCAAAATGAAGGGTGGCCAAAAAGGGTGAGGTCTATCAGAAAAAAAAGAAAATGTCGCCGAAAATAGGGCCGCCAAAAAATAGGGGATCGCCAAAAAAATACGATTTCGCCAAAATTAGGGGCCTCCAAAAAATGGGACCACCAAGAATAGGGGGTCACCAAAAAATTGAAGGTCTACTGAAAAAATAGAGGGCCGCCAAAAATAGGGGATCGCCAAAAAATATGATTTCGCCAATGAACAGAGGGTTGACAGAAAAAGAGGCCACTAAAAAAATTAGTGGGGGTCGCCAGAAAGATAGGGGTCTGCCAAAAAATAAGGGGTCATGAAGAGAATAGGGGTACACCAGAATCAAGGGGGCCACCAAAAATAAGGTTCTGGCAAAAAAGGGCCGTCAAGAAATGGAGGTCCGCTAAAAATATGGGACCACCAAGAAAAGGGGGTCATCAAAAAAATGCCCACGAAAAAAATAAGGGGGCGCCAAAAAAACGAGGTCTACCAGAAAAAAGTGCGTAGCTAAAAAAGGAAACCACGGAAAAGGAGTAGCCGAAAAAATAGTTGTCACAAAAGGGGCCGTCATAAAATATAGGGCTATCTATAAAAAAAGGGTTGGGAAGTTGTTTTTCTCGCCCACCTTGAAATCTTGATTTCTCCAAAACATTTGCAAATTCGGCGCCAACATTCCATCATCACTCTCAAAGATGCGATCAATACAAATATCCAACAGATCGGCGGCAAAATGATCTCCTCGGAACCTTCTCAATGTTCTCTCCTTTCTCATCGGATCTCCCTGAACTTGGCACATTTCCAGCACATTTTCCAGTGGTGGCTCCGATTGGCACAATGCGGGCAGTTCTTTTTCGGGAATCGCCTGGTTTTTCGAGTTCGAGACGACGAATCGCAGTTGATTGTCGTTGGAGAGGACAAGTGGGCTGAGACCGCAAAGATCGGCGTCGAGAAAGAGGCGAGGAGCCGAATCGGTGCGGATTGTTTGAATGCGTGACATCGCTTCTGTATCCCATAGTGTCACTTCTCTGAAAAAACAAACCATTAGTTGGAATTTGGAAAACAGATATAGGTTAAACTTGAAACTAAGAATAATATGAAGGTCCCAGAATAATATAAAGGTCCCAGAATAATATAAAGGTCCCAAAACAACCCTAATATTATATTATACAGGTCCAAAAATAATAAAAAGGTACCTATTTGGTTGTATGTATGTAGATTAGGGTTGTTTTGGGACCTTTATACTAGGATAGAACCAACTATTGTTATACTAAAGTGAATTATTGGTTTGGGATTGATCTGTCTGGCAATTAAACATCCCACATAAATATAACAAAACCACACCGAATTGCACTCTTTATATAGTTTTTATTATGTAAAAGAGCCCGTTTATCTCCGGATCAAAAAGCCGCGCTATAATCTTCCCCCTATCTAGATGGATATTGCGCACATATTTAATTACAGCTCTCACAATAGATAGTCTGTTTTTCGGCTCCGGGACATTTCGAAACCGGTTGAACTTAATTTAAAAAAATGGTTGAGATTTTGATACCAAAGGTTTTCGGGTATGCCAAACATGATGGTGATGTTCATTTTTCACAAAAAAAAGAGCTGCACCTGAGTTTTCCCCTATTTTAGGTCCGAAATAGCCTGACCCAGATTTCGATGAAATTTTAAGACAAAGGGTATTTGAGTATGGTAAACGTCATGGTGATGTTTATTTTGAACCAAAATAGGGTTAAACTCGAGTTTGTACCTGTTTCAAGTCCAAAATTAACTTTTTTTGGTCCGAAATTCAACAAAAAACATTTCAGAAAAGTCTGTGGTAGTCAGCTATAGACTTACAACAGGTACAAACTAGAGTGAAACTCTATTTTGGTTCAAATTTTTGTCATACTCAAATACCCTTTTTCTGAAAATTTAATCGAAATGTGGGTCACTCAGATTTGGACCTAAAATAGGGGAAAACTCAGGTGGAGCTCTTTTTTGGTGAAAAATAAACATCGCCATCATGTTTTTTTAAACCTTTGGTACCAAAATCTCAACCAAGTTCAACCGGTTTCGAAATTCCCCGGAGCCGAAAAAATCTAGAAATTTTTTCCGTGTTCAAAAGCATTATCTGCACTTGATTTTCTGAAGACCCAGGGTTCCTCGTTTTTGTGCATTATGCTCACAAAACTCATTATGCTCGAACTACTGTTTACCTGTAGTTCAACAGTGTAGCGAGTACCTCTTGCTCTCTAGCAAAGTGTTCTCTTTCTCTAACCAAAAATGCACATAATCTAGTAGGGAAATGAGCATCCCAATGCTCATTTCCCTTTTCTGTCGTCATGTTTTGTTGTTTCCCATTTACCACGTCTACAATTTCTTCTAATAATGAAGCAGAAAAGGTAAGTTTTGATTGTATTTATCCTATTTATGATAATTTTGTTTTTCTCAGAGTTTCGAGCATTATCTCGAGTTTCCATCAGAAGTAAGAACAATGATTATTGATGAAATGAGTCACGCTGACAGGTAATTTTTGACGAATCATGAGAGAAAAATGAGCATTTTTATTAAAGATGTCGATTCGATGATAAAATTACAGAGCTGGGATTCAGAAATCAGGGAAACCAATAGTTTTTATTTCAAAATTTGAAAAAAAAAACTCTGAATTTTCAGAAAAATCCTACTTTTTTCAGTATTTTTGGTTTTGGGCAGTTCCGAAACGATTGCGGAACTCGTTCCGATTTTCAAAAGTTCAGAAATAACAAGTCGGAACTTGGTTCCGAATTAATTTAGTTCCGAAAACAGTTGGAACTTTCGGAATTTCGGAACGTTCCGGTTTTGGTTACGCAAAGCCTGCATACAACCCAATACATGATTTATTATCCACATTTCCGATGATCTATTTCATTTTCTTTGCTCGGAAGTTATAAACATTGCAATGAAGCAATTTGAGAAAGAGATTCTAGATTTTTAGATGTTTTTTAAAATTTTATTTTCCGAGTATTGTTAACACTGTAACAGTTACTGAAAGGTTTGAGTTCAAAAGTGTCACTTTAATATATAGTGAAAAAAAACAGAGAATATTTTCCCCATTGTTTGAACGTATTCTCACATTTTGATGGAACAAATATTTTTTTTAAGTAAAATTTTTTTCACTTGCAAACAAACTTTTAAAAATTATTTGTCAAAATTAATAGTTAAAATCAATTTGAAAAAAATACACCCAGATTTTCGATTTTATTTTTGAAAATTCTGCATTTCAAGCTTTCCTAATGGTTATTTTTCAACTGAAATTCATCAAAACCTTTGTCAAAATTCTCAAAAAAGGTTATCAAAACACCTGAAAAAAAATTATCAAAAAGTATAGTAAAAACGGGCCTATAAGCCTTTCACAGATCGGTAACACGCGCTCTATTGATAATCTAAAAAAATTTTTGCTCTGAAAATGAAATTTAAGCTGATTTTCAATATCAAATTCAAATTCTGCATGTAAAACTACTTTAGGGAACTTTTTATTTTATGGTTTCATTTATCCGGAAAGCTTATTTTCGAGTAGGAAAAATGAAAATACCGTAGTCCGATGGCAGCGATTTGTGAACGGCTATTAAAAAGCTTAAGAGTCACTTCGGGCTTTTTTCGGCCCGGCCCAGCTTAGAATAAAAATCTGATTTCGAATTTGGTCAAATCACATTCAAAAAAATAAATGTGTGATCCAAGATGCTCGGACTATTATTTTGGCTCCTCGACATTTCGCCACCGGACGTTTCGCCACCGCGACATTTCGACACCGGATGATTTTTTGAAATAAATTGTTCAATATTTTATGCCAGAGGTTTTCGGGTATGACAAACATCATGGTGATATTCATTTTTAACCAAAAAAGAACTACACCCGAGTTTTCACCCATTTTTGGTCAAAAAATGACTATGCAAATTTCGTGGTTTGGTTTAATTTTTTTTTATTAAGTAGTCAGTTATCTAAAACGGCTTAAAATATGGGTGCAGCTCTTTTTCGATGTAAAATAAATATTACCATGTTGTTCAAATACCCTTAATCCGAAAGTATCATCAAAATCGAGGTCAGTCAATTTTGGACCAAAAATGGGTGAAAACTAGGGTATAGTTCTTTTTTGGTTAAAAATGAATATCACCATGATGTTTGTCATACCCGAAAACCTTTGGCATAAAATAATGAACAACTTATTCCAAAAAATCATCCGGTGTCGAAACGTCGCGGTGTCGAAACGTCTGGTGGCGAAACGTCGCGGAGCCATTATTTTGATTCAAGTTTTTGAGTTTTTTTTAATGATAATTGTTTTTGCAGTAATTTGTTAAATATACTATTCTAATGTAAAATGTGCTCCACACTATGTACAATAATTCTCAACTTTTTTACCGAATTGAGTTTGACCAAAAAAACTCCTTACCTCGAATGCAAAACGGCCATTGTATGATCACCAGCAAGTCTCGAAAATAGCATGCGAAGAACTCTTGAATGGCTCACATCCCGAACCTGTCTCGATTGTCTTTTACCCAAATCCCAAACAACCAACGATCCTTCGACATCTCCAACTGCTAACATATCGTCTTTCCAAGCCATTGCGCATATTTGTGCACTTGCACTTTTCCACTGCAAAAAAAATTGATTATTAGTGGAATCGGGTAGTGAGAACTTGAATTTACTTTAATTTTTGCTCGAGATTTTGAAATCGGATGCGTTGGGGCAAAATTGTGAGTCAAAAATAGGCGTTTTCATCAATCTAAATTCAAATTTTTCACATATTTTATTAGAATATTCAGAAAGAAACATGATTGTTCATGAAAGATTCATCATTTTTTTTTAAATAAAAAACGATTTTTTGGTATAAAAACTCCAGTTCTACGAAAGATTTCAACGAAAAATTCAGTTTATATAGTGAAAAAACAAGAGCAATTCAGCTTTTTTTCACTAAAATCTCTTTTTTCGGGATCACAAGCTTTAGTTTTGATTTATACATTAGAGTTTTATTGAAACTTTTTAATTTTTCATGTGAAAAAGGTATAATTTTCTTAGTAAGAAGCTATTTTCAGTTGAAATGTATGTTATTTTCAAATACACAAATGTTTTTGAAAAATCAAAAATAACAAAAACCATAGTTTTTCAAAGAAAAATTCAGTTTTTTTGTACCAAAATCAGGAAAAAAGTGCAATTTTCTCCGTAAGAAGCTATTTTCCGTTATAATGTATGTTATTTTTACACAAAATTCTGTTTGTGAAAAATCAAAAATAACAAAAATCATAGTTTTTCAAACAAAAATTCAGTTTTTTCTACAAAAATCAGGAAAAAGGTATAATTTTTTATGAAAAGTAATTTTTTCTTTAAATATTTACTTTCCAGTGATAAAATCTAAAAAAGTAAATTTTTCATTGAACAAATTTGATTTAAACATCCTATTTTCCTTTAAAATCTAAAATTTTAAAATCAAATGCTTTATTTTTATTGATTTTCAGTGCCAACACTGAAACCTCTTTTTATTGAGATAAAAATTTTGAAGCCGGGAAGTTACAATTTTAAAAATTTTGAAGTTTTTCCGGGTTATTCCGGTTTATCTAGGTTATACCGCAGTGTTTAATCGTCAAAAAATTAAATTTTGAACTCAAAAATCAAAAAGTACCTGTGTATTAACCATTTTTCCATCTCTCACATGCAATCCTCTCAACGTAATATGATATATCCTATTTTCGGCATCCAACAACACCAAATTCTCCCGATATACACTTTGTTGTGTCGATTCGGTCGTCTTTATACTATGATGTTTATTCGACCATGCCATATCAACAATCAGCGGACAACTTCGCGACATTCTTCGGAGGAGTCGAAGTCCTTTCAAATCCCAAATTTCGAGCGGTTCTCGTTGGAACGCCAATGCCAAGTAGCAACTGGAAGAAAATGAGGAGTTGTTGGGGGAATTGGGTTGGGGAACCCCTTCAGTTAGACCTGGTAAATAAAAATCTGACCAGAAATTAAGCATACAACCCAAAAAGTTTCCTGAAACCGATCAGATCAGAAAAACATAAAATAACTTTCTGAAATAACTTTAAATCTAGGACAAAGATCATCCGATGTGTATCAGAATGTTTTTTTTGTCTGATTTTTGGGTTTTTTTTCTAAATTTTCCTTTATTTGAAATTTTATAATACAAATATAATGAACTTTTTCTAATAATTATATATTTTTTTAAAGTTTTATCAAACCTAGGAAAACTACGTTTCACTGAAAAGTAAATTCTAATCCTGAACAGTACCCAAAATTCGAGCCAGAAATTTTTTTGGGGATTAAATTTGATTGTTATGTACTCGCAAATGAAAAATTATTCTATTTCTGAGAATAAAGAAGCTCATTATTATTATAGGAGCAGTTCTTTTTTCGGTTTTTCTAGGCCCATACATAAAAAATTGCATCACCTGGTGTTATGTAGGGGTTCTAACTTCTCTGGATATTTTGTTTGGAAGGGGTTCTAACTTCTGAAAAGCAGCTAATCATGTAATTCGAGGGACACAAAAACGGTATCATGAACGAGAGAACATGATTTACCACAGTTTATTACTCTAAAATTGGTTTAGTAAGTTTTCACGGCTCTTTTAGCGTTCAAAGTAGTCTAGAACCTACTTTTTTGGCACCATATTCTCCCAAATGTGACATTTTTAAGAAAAAAAACTAGTTTTTGAGGGGAATAGTTCTAATTTTTGTGATTTTTCGGGTTGGAGCGGTTTTAATTTCAGTTTGCCAATGGGGGACCTTTTTATGTATGTCTAGGCGCGATTTTCAAATCATATTCAGAAAAACTTCAAATTAATAGGATCAGGTTGGTTTTTTAACATCGGGAACGTCATTTCTGGATTTTTTTTTAGGTTGTCAAGAGAGTTTCGGACCAAATCAGAAAGGTCGTAGTTTTTTGCGTGGGGAGTTAGTAACCGAAACTTTCGGTTTATTTTTTGGTCAAATTCAGAAAATTTTGAAATATGGATGATTCCAGGTTCGGTTTTTTTCTGATTCAAACCGTTTTGGAGAGTTTCTCTGATTGAGTTCGACCGATCAGGTCAGTTTTCTCCTATTAGATCCTTTTCCGGTAATTATTTGGGTCAAAATCTATTTCTGGTCCAATTTTATCAAACCTGAGCCGTTCCAAAAAAAAAACTTAATTCAAACTCACTGATAATAGGAAACTCTGACAATAGAAATCGGCGATTCATCAACTTCTGGACGGATTCGACGAGCCAAACCGGTTCGAATATCAGTAATGTAGAGCTCATTTCGGACAATTTGAGAAGCACTGAGAGAATGATTGAAACCGGCAGTGACTAGAGAATATACTCCACCCCATTCGAGACATCTGAAATGAAAAAAAGAGGGTATAAGATTCTGGGATTTTCAGAAACAAAATCAAAATCCAGAGTTCGCCATAATATAATTCTAAATTTCTAGAAATTCAGAATACTCACTTAATCGGTGATGCTTGAACGGATATATCACGATAGATTTGTGAAGTGAAAACATCGATAAGGTGTACTGTACCCGAATTGGTTCCAACTGCAGCAAGATGAAGACTTCCTAGCGATGTATTGGCTGAAAAATCGGATATTTTGAATTTATAGGTTGTGATTTTTTTTATTGGGAAAATTTTTTCAAGAATAGAATAAAATACGTTTCAAAAATGAATGAAAACGTGAAGCTCAGAAACTGGATAATGCTTCTCTTGGTTCAATTGTCGCACTTATATTATTCAAAATTCAGAGAACTCCAAGAAAAATACAATTTTTTCAATGCTTTCAGTATTTTTTTAGCCTTGGAACTCGGAAAACTGCACGTATTTTTGAATTTTGTGAAAATGTTCCTAATATTGTTAGATTTTTAAAAATTTCAAGAAAAATCGAACTTCACAATTATCATTAAATTCTATTCAATATCATTTGGAAAAATGCTGCAAAATGCAGAGGAACTCTTTTTGCTTCAAAATTTGATTAACGGGTTATTTTTATGATTTTAATTGGTATCAATTTTTTATTATAGGTAAAAATACGTTTCAAAAATGTTTGAAAACGTGAAACTCAAAAACTGAACGATAATTTTCTTTTTTTCGAAAACATTTTGCTTGAAAATTATAAAAAAGGTGTTTTCAGACCAGAAGTCATATTAAAGTGAAAATTCAATATACTCTAAGAAAAATACTATTTTTTCAATGAACTTTTTCAAGCCTTGGAATTCTAAAAACTGGACGGTTTTTTTTGAAATTTGAGTTTTTTTTTTTTGAATTATAGGATAGACTAAAGTATTGAACATTTCTGTTTTCCTGGAATTTTGTAAAAATTAAATAGATCTTTACATTTATCATTTTAGTTATTCAACATAATTTTTTAAAAACGCTGCATATTTCAGAGGAACTCCGAATTTTTTGCTTTAAAATTTGATTGACGGGTTATTTTCATGATACTTTGAACATATTTCAATCCCACTTAATATCGGTTTCAGGAAAAATTGAAAACGAAAAATTTTACCATTCAAGTTAATTCCAGATGATCACTGCCTCTTTACAACCATATTATACAAAAACCTAGAAAATTACGCTAGGAACTTTGAAATTCAAAAACTCTAACTAAAATATCACAAATCTGAATTTTTCTCACAATTTTCTGGTGTAAAAAAACATGCTAAAATTATTAGAAGAAATTTGTTTCTAGGAACTTTTGAATTTTTTAAGTTCAAAAATTGAATTTTATTCCTGTAAAACATGACTAAAATTTTGAAAAAAAAATACTGGGATTTTTTGATTTTTCGAAAATGTATACTTTCAGGGCTGACAAAGTTGGTTTTTGTGGATTTTTTGGTCTCAATACCAATTTCCACAATTGGTCAGTTTTTTTTCTCAATTTTCGAAACTTAACACAAATAAGTTTCATATATGTTTGAAGATTCAAATTTAAAAATTGCAATGTTTCCGTTTTTTTCAAGAATACATTTTTTAAAACTTGAACTGATATTTTTTGGGTTTTGAACATCGACAAAAACACTTTTTTCGTGATCTAACCAAATGTCGAAACTTTTTTTACGGATTTTACTTCAAAAAAATACTCACCAAACGGATCGTTTTCGACTTTGGTCAATTCATCCATCGGCCTCATTCTAACACAAGTCACTCCAGAATTCAAACTTCCAATCTTAGCCAACTGATATATGCTCAAATCTCCAATTTTCTTTGTTTCCAAATCTTTTCCAAATTCCAGGAAATCTTCAATATAGCACTTCCTATACTCTAGTTCGGTATTTTCGTTTTTCAACTGCCAGAATCCTAGCTTTCCATTTTGGTAAACTACACAAATTGAGGATTGGGTAGTTGGACAAAGCGATGCCGAAATGATACGTTGAGATGAGCCATGTCGAATGCACTCCGTTTGGCAGATCTGAAAAGTACTATAGGTATAATGAATAAGGACTTCAGGGGTACTGGTACCTTTTTCAAACCAAAACTCGCTTTTTCGGAGTCTTCATATGTGCCAATTCGGAAAGTTATTGCGGCGTTGGAGTGGATTCCGAAGAGAGCATCTCTTCTGGAGCATGGTAAAATATCGAGAAGATTGGATTCGATGGCGACTTTTGAGAAACAACACATTAATTCGGGATTGATTAGGTAGATCTGGAAGGAAATTCTGATTTTTGAGGATATTTTGTACATTCTGAAAGACTTGGTTGTGCTTTGAAACTTTGAAATATGGTTTTCGGAGCATAGAATGAGACCTGGAGCACTTTGCGAAACGTTTGAAGCTTTAAAAATTTCTCAAGAGGATTCAGATGCTCTCTATTAACTTCTAGAAGAATTTATAATTTTTTTAATGAGATTCTGAAGTTTGAATGAGCTTTTAGCTTCTGATCAGAACCTGATAAGACTCTAGAGCCTTAAGTTTAACTATGTATTGACTGAAAAATGGGCTATTTTCGGTTTATAGGTCAAAATTTTACACTTGGGAACGTTTTTAAATCATAGGAAACATACGTTTCAAAAATGTTTGAACTATTTGAAAAAATGTGATATTGGGTAGTTGTTGCTATGAAAGCATTAGATTGAAAATCAGAGTTCTGAAGCTTGAAATTGAATTTTAGAACTTTCAAGGAAATCATGGAGCTTCATAGTTTGTTTAGATATTAGTTGAAAATCAGAGTTTGACACTTGAAACTGATTTATAGAACTGTTTCAGGTGATTTCTGCAGCTTTAACACTTGTATTATTTTTTTCGGTACTTTATTCAATGAAATTGACAGTTTCAGAAAGATTTTGAGAATTTTCAAGCTTTTGTGATGACTTTCTGATTTTACAACCTAGGAATGAGAAGTTTCACGAGTTCGTGAGGAGATTCAGATGCTTTTTAGTGATTTCGAGAAAAATTTTGAGAGTTTGTGATGACGTTTTGAAGCTTTGAGATGACTGTTATGGCTTAGGAACATTTTTTGGAGCATTACGTTCGAAACATGTTCGAACTAAATTTTGATGAGATCCTAGAGCATAGAGTTTAGCTATGTATTGGCTGAAAAATGGGATATTTTAGGTTCATAGTTCAAATTTTACAATTGGGAACGTTTTTAAATCATAGGAAACATACGTTTCAAAAATGTTTGAACTATTTGAAAAAATGTGATATTGGGTAGTTGTTGTTATGAAAGCATTAGGTTGAAAATCAGAGTTCTGAGACTTGAAATTGAATTTGAGAATTTTCAAGGGAATATATGGAGCTCTATAATTTTTTTAGAAGAACTATTTATTAGTTGAAAATCAGATTTTGACACTTGAAAATGATTTATAGTACTGTTTTTCAGAAGATTACTGCAGCTTTAACACTAACTATGGAAGATCTTTTTATCATTTTATAGGTTTAAAAGGACTTGATACAATAAAAATGGCAGATTCTGTGAGTTTTTGAGAATTTTCAAGCTTTTATGATGACTTTCTGATTTTTTTTGGAGCATTAGGTTCTAAACATGTTTGAACAGAACTTGATAAAAGGCTAGAGCTTTGAATTTAACAATATATTGACTGAAAAAAGGGATATTTTCCGTTTACAGGTTCCCATTTTACGATTGAAAACGGTTTTTTATCATAGCAAACATACGTTTCAAAAATGTTTGAAAGCGTTGAACTATTAGAAAAATATAATTTTTGGCAATAATATGACAGTGTTAATGAGTGTTGAAACATATTCTGAAGCTCTGAATTAATTTCTAAACTATTGGAGGTTGAAAATCAGATTCTTGACGCTCCAACCGAAGTTTGACATTTTTGGTTGAACTTTTTGAGATTTTTAGTTGAACTATTGATTATTTTTCAAGATTTAGTAGGATTTTATACAATAAAACTGCAGAATCTTTGGAAACTTTTAAAAATGATCTGATTTTGGATAGTTTTTAGACATTTTGAATGAGGTTTAAACTTTGAAGCATATTCTGGAGCTTTGAGGCTGTTTCTAGAGCATTGGAAATTGTAAATGGAGACTTCTGGAGCTCTAACAATATTTTTGCATGATTTTTTGTCATAAATTTAGGAGAATTTTAAACTTTTTTATAAAAATGCACTCACCGTGCTCTGAATCCCAACAAAAACAATATTCCTATAAGCTTTATGATATTTCAGAATGTGAATATTCGTCGCATTCGTTGTCGAATTCTCGGAAACAACTTGGAATAAATGACCGGACGAAAGAGGCTCCGACAGGGATACATCACAACTGACGAGGACTTTGTTGCCGGAACTGCTGACTGGAATTTGGATACATTTTTGGTGGATTGTGCGTTAAATATGACTCACAGATAAGATTTTTGGCGCAGAATGGGTCGAGGGAAAAGTCAAATAGTGGAACATGAGAGAAGGCGTGGCTCCAAATCTTTTCGGCGGTTTGCACATTCCATAAAATCAGAGTGCTTTGGGAGTGAAGAACGAGCAGAAAATCACGCGAAATGTCCTTCCAGGGATACCAAAACATCTCTGAAATTACCGATTCTGAGATTTACTTTAAATTGAAGATTCTTACGTTGAACTGCTGAATTACTGTGTTGGAATTGGTTGAGTTTCAACGCGCTGAATGGATTTGTTACGATAATTTGGCCGCTTATGTCAGATGAGGCGATTTTCTTATTTTCTGGACTCATTGAGGAGCTTGGCGGGCTCCAGCGGACTATATTTATGGCGGTGGTGTGAATGTCCAATGCTTGAATTCTTTGCATTTTCATCACATCTACGATGAAAATTACATTATGAGAACTGTAGGCGAAAAGACCTTTCTCATCCCTGTAACAGTGATTATATATTTTTCTACATGCTCCAAGGTCACTTACCAATCTACAGAGTCTCTGGCATTGCTCGGATGTAGACATCCCGGTATGGTATGTGGCATTGTATCGATTTTTGAGGAAAAGAAAGGCAAATAAATAAAATAAATTGTGGGGGACGAGGAGGATCCTAGGCCAGCGCGACAAGTTCGCTCAATTGAATAAGCTGAAAAATATTGTTATTTCTTTTTTTTTCACTTTCTGTTGCGTTTTACTTGAGAAATACAAGAAAAATAAATTTTGCAGGGTGTTGAATGAGTCAAACTTCACTCGACGCGCCGATTGATATCAAACTACTCGCGGCGGAAAGTGTGATTTGCACGGATAGAAATGTGGCATACTTGGGGCCCTTCGGACGAGTTCCGGGAAGAATCGTTATCACAAGATTTCGTCTGATTTTTGTTATCGATGACCCAGCTCAAAAGTTTCATCAAAACTGGAAGTTGGATGTTCCGTTGGGACAGCTGTCGAAAGTGGAGAAATATGGAGGAAAATCGACGAGTTCTCGGGAGGATGGATATGGTTTTAGTGTAGTTTGCAAGGTATTTTGTTTTGTTTTCAATAGATTTGATATTAAATGTGTTTTCAGGATTATCGAGTTTACAAATTCTCGTCACTTCCAACGACAACGGGACGAAAAACGATTTGCGATGCGATTAATCGTTACGCATTCCCGCTTACGAATGGAATGCAACTCTTCGCATTTATCCATGCTGCAGATTCGCAACCACCGCTGAAAGATGGATGGAAAGTGTATAATCCGCTGAAAGAGTTCGAAAGACAGGGTGTGAAAGCGTCGAAACAATGGGTGATTTTGGAAACGTTGAATCATAACTACAAGTTTTCGGATACTTATCCAAAATTGGTGAGTTAAGAAGGGGAAGTTCTACATTTATAATTAAAATATCATGTTTTGTGTTATCACGAAATTTTGAAACGTTTTTGTTCCGGGATAAAAATTGTCTAGAAAAAAAATTATAACAGAGTTTTTTCCGTAAAATTAATGTTTCAAAAACAGAAATTCTACTTGAATATCCCTTAAGTTTAAAAAAAATACTTCAAAACGTTCAAAAATTATTTGAAACTTAACTGTATAAATCGAAACACTTTGATTAGTAAAAATTATCAACTTACTGTTGTTCAACAATGTGAAACGTCGCCAAAAATTAAAAATTCGGTCAAAACTAATTTTTCAGAACAATTTCCGGTTAAATACTATTTTCAAAATTGTTTTTCTAAAAAAAATCTGAAGTTTATTTTTTACTGTTTCAAAAATTGTATAAATTTCCAAAAAATTCGATTTTCCTTTGATGTGATGTCCAAAAAACTGAATATTTTGTTGATATTCAAAAAAAAAAGAAAATATCAATGAAAACTATTTTACGTTCAGCTGAAAGGTTTTTTAAAAATCTCTGAATTTCCAGATATATTTTTCTCAAAAAACAGAAATTGTCACCTAGTAAAAAGTTTCAAAAAATGTCAAAACTACATAAAATTTGCAATTGTTGTTGCTTGAATGTTGAACTATTGATATTTTCAGTGACAGAAGTTAAAACAAAAAAATTCCATGAAATTGTACGTTTCAAGAGTTTTGTAAGTGATATTTCAATTTTTCATGATTAGTTCGGTTCTCCCATTAGAAATAGTTGATCATATTCCAGTTGGTCGTCCCGACAACATCAGCCGAGCGCGGAAACGCATTCCTCAACAAAATCGCCGAATTCCGAAGTCGCCAACGGATTCCAGTCCTCAGTTGGTTCAACAAACAAACCGGAGCCACAATCACACGATGCTCTCAACCAATGACTGGAATGACTGGACGGAAAAGTGCCGAGGATGAAGCGTGAGTTTTGTTGAGACCTAATTCGAATTAAATCGTTTCTCGACCGAAAATTGAACACCCTTTACTTTTTTTCCAATAAATAATCGGAAAACCCGAATTTACGTGGTAAAGCATCCATTTCAGAACCCTCAAAATGTCTGAAAACTATTTTTAAAAGTTTTTTGAGCTGCTAGAATGTTATATGCTCCAATACTCAAAGTTCAACCTGTAATATAATCCTAAATATTTTCAGACATCTCTCTAACATAATGTTGGCGAATGCGAATTGTCACCAATTGCTGATTTTCGATGCGAGACCCATTGTTAATGCGAAAGTTAATAAGGCGAAAGGAGGTGGATATGAAGAGAATTATGAAAATGCTTCGTTGACTTTTTTGGATATTCATAATATTCATGTTGTTAGAGAATCGTGAGTGAATCTTCTATTTTTCTGGAAAAAATTAAGGGGTTTCAGACTTCGGAAGGTGGTTCAGGCGTTGATTCCGAGAGTTGATGAGAAGAGTTATTATAAGAATTTAGATGAGTCGAAATGGTTGAATCATATTCAGGTAAATTTTTAAAAATTCCTATAGAATTAGTCATCAAATTAGTTAAAAATAGCCTAGAAAATCAAGTTTTTTTTTAGATAAAAATAGATGGAAACCTAGAATTTTTCTAAGAGTTAGTCGAAACACCTAGTTTTTGTTTAGAAAATGGCTTCAAAATCGAAATTTTTATGAAAATTGATCTATAAACCTAGCACGCTCTAAAAAAGTGCCTAAAATTTTCAAAACTGCACGCTTTTATTTAAAAAGTCTCGAAAACCTCAGATTTTTCAGTGATTATTGATAAAAAAGAATATTCAAAAAATTACACAACTTCCTAAACTGATTTTTTCCAGTCAATTCTCGAAGGAAGTGTGAAAATTGTGCACAACGTCGAAAATAGCAAGCAATCCGTCCTCGTTCATTGCTCCGATGGTTGGGATCGTACTGCTCAACTCACTTCTCTCTCGATGCTCCAAATTGACGAATACTATAGAACCTTGGAAGGATTTATCGGTATTTTCAACAAAATATCATTCAAAAATTCCGAAATTCGCTTTTTTAGTGCTCATCGAAAAGGAATGGTGCAGTTTTGGCCACAAGTTTGGTCAACGTATCGGACATGGCGAGGATAAGGCGACGGATAGCGAAAGAGCTCCGATCTTTGTGCAATTTTGCGATTGCGTTTGGCAGATTATGCTGCAAAATAGTACGAGATTCGAATTCACGCAAGAGTTGTTGATTTTAATCATTGATGAGATGTACGCTTGTAAATATGGAACATTTTTGTATAATAGTGAGAAAATACGGCATGCTGATAATGTGAGTTTCACCGATGATAGGCCAGTTTCCTGGGCCGTTTTACAATTTATCATTAGTTTTTCGATCCAATTAAAAAAATGACAAATATCTCGGACAATTATCAACAAAATCTATGCTTCTGGTCAATGTTTCTGGTGCGCAAATTCAAGGTTTCAGCTTATTTTCCCGATAAAAACTAGCCTTTTTGAGCTAATGATCTAAATTTCCATGTGATTTTTGATCAAAAAATATTGCTTCTGTTTTTTCATTAGAAATTTAGATTTCCAGACAAGTTATTATCTGGATTCTAGGCGATGTTATCTCAAAAACCAGTTTTCTAAATGTCTCTTTCTGAAAATGTCCATTTTCCCGAGTTGCTTTCCTTTAAAATCCGGATTTCTAGGTCATTTCCTACTTATTTTTGAATTTCCTAGGCCAGTTCCTATCAAAATTCGAAACTCCGCGTCATTTTACTCGTGGCTAATGTTTCTTGACTATTTTCTATCAAATTTCCGTTTTCTAGATAATTTTCTTGAAAAGCTGAATTTTTGTCAAATTCCTATAAAATTTTGCAACTCAGATTCAACTTCTGTTGAAATTCGAATTTCTCGACTAATTCTGGGTTTTTTTTTAAATATTTCTTCCCAGCTTAAGTTTATAAGACCTTTTCTCACTGAGCATCTGATCATTTTACAAAATTCTATGTCTCTCCATTTTTTTCAGGCAATTTACAGGATCCCAAATTATTTGAAAACTGGGTTTTTAAACCGTTTTTATTTTTCAAAAATTCTTTCAAAACTAAACTATTTACAAATTTCAGAAATGCGCGGAAAAGACGTTTTCATTATGGTCATATGTAATGGAAAATAGAAAACGATTCATGAATCCACTTTTTGATAAATGTAAGTTCCATCTATTTGTTTACTTTTTATCAAAATCAATATTTTTCCCAATTTTTCAGACTCGAACAATGGTCCTTTGCAAATAAACCCCTCATTCTGCCGATTGTTGGTCTGGACTGATTATTATGCAAGATCTAATCCTCATGTGGTCACACCCAAACATGATGTAAGCAAGAATCCCTTTTTTCCCTGAATCACAAGTCTTGATTTTTCAGGGAATTCAACAGGTTCGAAACCGCGCATCGGTATGCAAGTCACAGTTTTTGGAAGAAATCCAACAATTTGACGAATTTTCCAAAAATGTAGCAGCATAATGTGATATTTCCCTTTTCCAGTGTATATAATAAACTACTTAACAGAGATTTTCTTCATTTTTTGTTAGAAATCGGGCCCTTGACATTTTTCCGAGTCTATCTGAAAACATTTCAGCTATTTTTGGCTTAAAAAATGGATTCATACCTCCTGGGCGGTGCGAATCTCTTCAGGTCGCAAATCTACACGAACTTCGAGAAATAGATCTGATGAAATTGTGAAGTTTTGCAATTCGGAGAGCAAAACGAAGTTCTAAAAATATTTTTTTTGTGAAAAAAGAAAGTAAAAACTGAGTTTACGTCAAGGCAACACTGGCGCGTTTTGCGACGGCGCCAACCCGCGCTAATTTTCCGTTTGAAAATACACATTATTTTTTGTTTTTTTTTCTTTGAAAAATGATTTTTGAGAATTCTACCTGAAATCCGACTGCTCCATTGCGTAAACCAGTTGGTCTTTGATGAAATTCGGACATTTCTGGGTGCTCTAATGGGTCGTAACATCGAGAAACTAAGAAAAATTGAAGGTTTTGAAGTATTTAAAAAAAACGAAAAACCTTTTTGTTTTTTATCCTCCGAGCTGATAGTAAAAGTGATTTTGCATTTAAAAGGCCATTCCAGAATCGCATCATAGTCACTTTTCATCAAACAAACAAAAACTGAGAAATATTCGCGAAGAGCTGAAAATTTCAGAGAAATAAGCCTCTTTCCAGGAAAAAAGATTATTATTCACCAATCCCATCACCATATGGTGCACAAATAGCCATCATTCGATATCCATAACCGTGAGAGAAGAATGGTTGGCTGAAAATGGTGCGATGTGCCTTGTTTTTACTGGCGCGCACCACGGCGAGACCGACGTTTGGAATGTGGAAAATGTGTTGACTTCTGGAATTTTCCAAGCATTATCAGAATTTACGATATCTGTTTTTCAGTTTTCTCCAGATTTCGGACCGTGATTTAGTTCAAAATTTACCCGAATTTCTCGAAAACCGCCTCGGCTATTTCCATACTTTGATAAAGTTCAACATATCTTTCCAAATAGGTAGATTGTTGACGAATTGCATTGTTCCGGATTGGATTCAAAGATTGGCAGAGGAGCAGAAGATGAAGGTTTCTGCAATTTTTTGACTGAAATTGTGAAATAGGTCGTTTTTAGATAAAAAAAATACTGCTTCCAAGTTCTCTATTCCTATTTTTAAGGTCAATTTCACATTTTCATGCTCTTCAGAAGTGCTCAAAGCTTAAATACGAAAATTCCTATGACTCCACCCACAAAATAAATTTTTCTGAAAATTTTTCTGAAAAAAAAATGCTTTCATTCAGGCTCGCAGTTTGTTTGGAATCTTCATAAGTTTCAAAAAATTTTAAAATTCAAAAAATATTTCCTAGCACCGCCCAGATTTTGAATTTTTTAGGTTTAATTAAATTCTAACTTCTCTATTTCACAAAATCAGAATTTTTCCAGCCGTACAATCCATAAAATCATCACAAACTTTGAAAGTGGTCTCCATTTTAACCCGGAAACTAGAAAATCGCTAACCACGCCCATAAAACCGTGCCAAATTCGTTTATTTATCCTCTTCACTCTTCAATTCACATTAATTTCCAGTTTCAAAAATGCCAAAAGAGAACATCAGCAAAGTGCTCTCGACTCGAAATGCCCAACGCGCTTCAGAAATTCTGAAACTCGAGCGCGTCAATCTCGGTGATCTCACGGAGCCGATGAATCGCGATGAGCACAACTACCTGAATCAAGTGGCGAAAATCATGGAGTTGGGAAGTTTGAGAACCGATCGAACCGGCACCGGAACTATTAGCATTTTTGGAATGCAAAGCAGATACAGTTTGAGAGATGGTGAGTATATACTTTTTTCGAAGCTGGGACTGTAAAATCTGAAAATGTTTCAGATACAATTCCACTTTTGACAACGAAACGAGTATTTTGGAAGGGAGTACTCGAGGAATTGTTGTGGTTTATCGCTGGAGAAACCGATGGAAAGAAGTTGGCCGCCAAAAATGTGAAGGTATGCATTTTATTAAATATCATTGACATGAAAACTATCTAAAAATCAGGAAAGAAATAGAGCCAGGAGCACGAAATTGGCTCCAAAATTGTAAATTTGCTTGGCTCAAAAATATTAATTTTGAGCACACAACGTGATGAATATTCAGTTACCAGGATTTTTAGGTCAAATTTGGCCTGATTTTTCTACATTTTCCGAAACTTTGATAATTTATCTCGAATTCAAAACAATAGTTCCATTCAATGAACATGTTAACTTTTAAACGAATTCTTAATGAAAACCCGATATGAGCTAATTTGGATCGCAGTTTTGCTACAATTTCAGATTTTTAACACACGTGAATGCGTTTGTAATCCGAAATAATCCGATCATAAAAGAAGTTCATCTGTAAATCACTAAAAGGGTCAAATTCGACATGAAAATTGACTGGAAATCAGAAAATTCATCTGGAGCTCACAAAGTTTGCCGATTTCAAAATAACCATTTGGCTGAAAATCCGATTTCCAGCAGCTCCTTTTAGCTCTAAATCGATCTTATTTTGCTAAAATTCCAGATTTATAACGAGGGTGGCTGTGATTTTGAGCCGGAATGTATCTGAAATTCACATTCCGAAATGACTATCGGCTGAAAATCGTATTTTCAGCTTGAAATCGACCTTGTTTTGCTATTTTTCTCCGATTTCCGACAATCTGATTTAGATGTTAGGCCAAAAATACATCTTGATAACATTTCATTTTTTATTCAAAAAAAAATCACAGAATGTTTAGATTTTCTCTGCTAACAATACGATTTTCAGAACGTTTTCAGCTCAAAATAAAATGAATATAAAAATCACCAAAATGTCAAAATAACCCTTACATTTTTCCAGATTTGGGAGAAAAATGGCGACCGCGCATTCCTCGACAAACTCGGTTTTACCGATCGCGAAGAGGGCGATTTAGGTCCGGTGTACGGTTTTCA
Source organism: Caenorhabditis sp. 38 MB-2015 (assembly GCA_900536415.3). NCBI lineage: Eukaryota > Metazoa > Nematoda > Chromadorea > Rhabditida > Rhabditidae > Caenorhabditis > Caenorhabditis quiockensis. The sequence continues at coordinate 22,338 of LR550257.1, read as the reverse complement.
ATGGCGTCATTTTGGCGCCAAATACGTCGATTGTCACACAGATTATACTGGACAAGGTGTTGATCAATTGGCTGAAGTTATTCGACAAATCAAAGAAGAACCTGATAGTCGTCGGATTATATTGTCGTCGTGGAATGCGAAAGGTGAGCATTTTGGCTTTTTTTTCTTTTTTTTGAAATATGTTGATAGGATTATATTTTTTTAGATCTCGGAGAAATGGTACTTCCACCATGTCATACATTATGCCAATTCTTTGTGAATAATGGAGAATTGTCGTGTCAATTGTATCAAAGAAGTGGAGATATGGTGAGGATTTTCTAAATCTAGAAATAATTAACGCAAAATGAAGAATTTTCAAAACTATGTGGCTGGTTTATATGAAAACCCGGAAATTATCAAAATGTTTTTTTTAAATCCAAAAAAATTAATATTGTCTGAAATTAGTACTGTTTCAGAGAAAATACTGAAGTTCCCCCTGACTTGAAATTTTTCTAGAGCTGCAGAAAAAGTATTTTGATAAAATTGTAAGTTTTCAAAAACTGCGGTAGCTGTGAAGATTTGAAAGTTTTTTTTTCTTCTTTGAGTTCTTAAAATATTCTTTCAATGCTCCCAAAAAACTAATCTTTAAAAAAATTTTAAACTTTCTATTCATTTATCTCTGAACAGTTGAAAACATTTGAAAAACTGCAGAAGTATCAAAAGTTTTCTAATTGAACCTAAAGTTTTTGAGAACTGTGATATTATTTCAATTTTTTATAAAGTTAGTGAAAATTAGAAGTTTTCCATGGGCTTTACAAAAATCGTAGCGTTTTCTAAATAATTTTTAAAACCTTTGAAGTTTTAAATTTTTTGGGAGTTCTTTGTTATTTTTTGTTTTAAGTTTAAACTTTTTTGAAAATGTTGTTCCGAAAAATGAACAACTAACAAGTCATTTTAAAGAATTCAGACGATTTTCAGAAGTTTATAGAAACCGTAAAAAAGTTCAGCATAAATTACAGTTTTTTTAGGGTCTCGGAGTCCCATTCAACTTGGCCAGTTATGGTCTTCTCACCCACATGATCGCTCATATCACCAATCTGAAAGCGGGCGAATTGGTGCACACCCTTGGCGATGCTCACATTTACTCGAATCACGTCGATGCGCTTCAAATTCAACTCGAACGAGAGCCCTATAAATTCCCAAAGATTCGATTTACCCAAAAAGTGGAGAAAATCGACGATTTCACCAGTGATATGATCCAATTAGAAGGCTATAAATGCCACCCGAAAATCGCCATGGATATGGCTGTGTAGTTCAATTGGACGAGTTTCTTTGGTGCGATGCGGGTGAATTACTACCACTAACACTGTATGTTCCTTTAATTTATTCATTTTTTCCTCTTCTTTTGCTAATGTTGCTCAAATTTTGTACCATAAATCTTTAACTAACCACAGATGGGAAAGTTTTGTGGGAAGTTGAGCGGTTTTTTACCCGAATACCTGTTGTGGGCAGATTTTACCCGAATTTCGGGATTTCCCCATATTTTTAGAGCTCTGTTCCTCTTTTGTCAGCTCATTTTCCCTGATATATGGGCTCTTCTGAAGCCCATCCCCCCTACAGTACCCCACTAACCTGTCATCTCTAACATGTCTTTTCACTTCCATCTCCGCTCCTCTCTTATGACATCCATGGATCTTAAAGGGACAATCCACATTCCCGTCCTTCTTATCTACAGTATCCTCTTCCACCTCTTCTTTCGTCACAAGACCATTCGGACTCTCGATTGGTGTTAGAGCACGAGAAGAGCTCCGTGAAGGTGTCTAAAATTCGTTTTTTTTAAATTGAAAATTTGGACACCCTTGGATAACCTTTCTTGGAAGAGTTTTAATGTTTTCGGGTTGAACGAGGATTGGAATATTGTGAACAATGGAATTCTCATCGACTACAGTAGTTTGGAGCATTTTTTTAGGGAGAAAAAAGTCGGAAAATAAAAAATTGAATGAAAAAATGCCTTGGTGATGGGGAATTGTCGGCATGGAAATGTGGGCGGAGATTAATCGGGAGGGGGAATTTTGAAAAAATCTGAATTTGGAAAAAGAGATTTTTGGATGTTTGAGATAAAGATCTTCAGAGTTTGAAAACGTTGGATTAAAAGATTCGGATCAAATTTCAGTTTTTTTGGTACTTGGTCTTAAAGTTTCAGACCATTAATTCAACAGGGTGAATATTAAATTTCAGTTTTTGGTAATTAACTTCTGATTTTCAGATTTGGAGCTTGTAGGAACGACTTCGACGATTTTCAAGAATCCATAAAAATTGAGAAAAAGTCAGTGTTTAGCAGAAATGTTGAAATTCACATGTTTGAGTAAATTTTTCGGTTTTCAGATTGAACAATCAAAAGTGTTGAATTGAAGTTTTCGATGCAAGAATCTTGAATTCTAGTTTTTTAGTCCGAAATTCTGAATTTTTCTGGATTTTTCCAGGGTTTAAGACCAAACCTATGTTCAAAATTCCAGATTCTAAAACCAAATTGTGATTTTGAATGGGTTTTTTGTGAGGAATCGTGAATGTTCGGAGTTTTGGTCAGGATTTCACCAAAAATCGATTCTTTAGTGAAGAAGTTTGGCTTCAGTTTCAGATTAGAAATTTTTTACAGGAAAAATGAAGAGTTTCACGTTTCAAACCCACTTCTTCTGGTTTTTCTCCAAACATTTTGAGAATTTCGATGATTTTCGGCTCTGAGTGCTCAATTTTGAGCTCAAACTCTGGTTACAGATTTTGTAATCTGAAACACCAGAAAAACAATTTTTCTATACATGACTGAGGAGTTTGATCTCATTGAACCATTTCCTGAGAGCACAATGATCGACAACTGAAACAATCATTTTTTTTCTCCTTTTTTTCTACTTTTACATATTTAACCAGCTTTTCAATCATTCTTTATTAGCAAAACCAGACAAAAAACTTGAAACACTATAAAAACCAACAATTCCAAGCTTTTTCATCGAAACAAAAAATGTTCAAGCTTTTGGTATCTACAGTACTCTTCTCTATCGTACTCGGATGTAGTGATCTAACAAATCCATCAACTGGAGTATCAGATTGTCCAAGTCGCGCATACCTTTGCTCCAATTCGGTATACTATTCTTTGATGACTGTGCAATGTCCGAAAACTTGTGGAAGATGCTCATCGAGCAACTCGACTTCATGTGAGTTTTTTTTGGACAAGCCCCGCCCACAAAACCATGCCTTGATGAATTCACAGCAGTGATGTGCCATTTTCCGTTTTATCCCCTAAAAGTTGACTATAATTTTCTTGTGAAAAAAATTCACTGATTTTTGCTTAAAAAATTTGGTGATTTTCATAATTTTTCCGCTTCAAACACATGCAAAAACGACTTTCTGATTCCAAGTTCTAAATGATGTTTGAATTTCAAGAACATGTTCGAACAAGTTCAATTTTAGAACCAAAACCTTCAGTTTTTCAAGCAGATTTTCGACACTGTAACTTTGAATTGCGGAGCCGGAATGGAGCATTGCACGCAACAAAAATTTGAATTTAAAATTCCTACTCCAAAATTTGAGGCTCCGAAACCGGTTGAACTTAATTAAAAAATGGTTGAAATTTTGATACCAAAGGTTTTCGGGTACGCCAAACAGCTCTATTTCAGGTCCAAAATTGAGTGACCTAGATTAAGATGAAATTTTCAGAAAAAGGGTATTTGAGTATGGCAAACGTCATGGTGATGTTTATTTTGAAACAAAATAGGATTAAACTCAAGTTTGCACCTATTTCAAGTAAAAAATTAACTTGTTTTGGTCCGAAATTCAACAAAAAACATTTCAGAAAAGTCTGTGTCAGTCAGTTATAGACTTAAAACAAGTACGAACTCGAGTTTAACCCTCAAAATGAACATTACCATGACGTTTGCCATACTCACTTACCCTTTGTCTTAGGAAATCTGGGTAACTCAATTTTGAACCTAAAATAGGGGAAAACTCAGGTGCAGCTCTTTTTTGGTGAAAAACGAACAACACCATCATGTTTGGCGTACCCGAAAACCTTTGACACCAAAATCGCAACCATTTTTCAAGATAAGTTCAACTGGTTTCGCCCGGAGCCAAATTTAAGATCTCGAAATTTTAAAACGGTAAAAAATTACACTTTTTTCTTCAAATTTGTCTGGTTTTTCGCAAAATTGCTCAAAAAAATTGGCGATTTTCATAATTTTTCCGTTTTTTATACAAAAAAAAAACTTTCAAAACCAGGGTACGATAATTTTCCCCTAATTTTCTGGATTTTTACAGCCTCTTCCTCCTCTTCCTGTGTCGACCTAACCAATCCTTCAACCGGAGTGTCTGACTGTCCAAGCAAGTCCTATCTGTGCTCCAATTCTGCCTACTACTCCTTGATGACTGTTCAATGTCCAAAAACTTGTGGAAGATGCTCGACGAGCTCCTCGAGCACCGCCTCCTCTGCCACTTCTACTACTTCTGCCGGAACTTGTGCGGATTTGACGAATTCAGCCACTGGAGTGTCCGATTGCGCCAATCGTGTGGCATATTGCACCAATTCAGTGTACTTGGCGTTGATGAAAGTGCAATGCCCTAAGACTTGTGGATTTTGCACATAAGGAGTGCGAGTACTGTAGGGGTACTGTATTATTTATGTGGTTAAATATGTGATAAAGATTTTGAGGGTTTTTATAATAAAAGTTAAAATCATGTTTTTTAAGATAGCAAAAATCAAATAGTACTGTAGGTGTACTGTAGTTTTCCTCAGAACTGACTTGCATGAAAAGTGAGAGCATTTTCCTGATTTTGGCTCAAATCTGAAGAATTTTGAAATCCCGTAGATTGTAGCTTTGCAAAATGTTACAGTTTCAAAGTTAATTCTTGGAGAAATTGAAATTTCCGGGTCGGCTTTTCAAAAATTCCAGTTTTTCTCAAAAGTTTCCCAGAAGTTTCTTTGAATTTGAAGTTGGGTCCTTCTGTATGAGCCCCTCTTGTGTATTTTTTTGGAACTCGGACGTATATACATTAATGTATAGAAAAATAGGTCAAAATATCCTGTAACACGAGGTACTGTATGTTTCTATGTACAGACCGGAACTCGATGGATGAAATGCGCTCTATTGATAATCCAAATTGTTTTGCGCACCTCCATGTAGTGAAAAATAGGATTTTTCCACCTTCGGAGGTCCCAGAAGCCAATCGGTCAAAGATTACCAACAATGAGATGATATTCTTTGAAAAAATCAATAAAATCTAGATGTATAGACCGGAACTCGATGGATGAAATGCGCTCTATTGATAATATAACGTTTCTAGAACTTGAAGAACCTTTTGAAATATCTCTCCAAAATGAAAAAGAGGTTATTATTCCATTTTTTGTGCCAAAAATGTAATGATTTTCTTTGAAAAAATCAATAAAATTTATTAATTCTTCACTTAAATTTCGATTTCCCCACTTCAAATGAGACTTTTCCAGTTCTTTCGACAATTTCCAATTCGTCGACGCTGCAAATTTTTAGAACAATTTTTTGAAATTGACCCCTTTGAATCTTACCTCGCCAAAATTTAGTTGTCTGTTTTCAAAATGAGCGATTCGCCTTTTCCGCCTTCCATTTTATCGATCGCTCTGGAAAATGTGGGGTGAGTTAACCAGGATGAATTAGGGGTTGACTAGTTTCTCACCATTTTTAGTCAGCTTTGCAGTCTTCAATCATTGCTCCATTTGCTCTTTTTCACAATCATTCGCCTTTCTAGCAATCTGAAAAAAAAGAAGAAAAATCGATAAAATAAAAGGATTTTCAAAGTTTTTCTTTCGAAATATATGTCATTTTATATACCTCGAGAAGCTGAATAATATCCCGTACTTAGTTTTTGTAGAAAACCTTTGTTAGGCTCAAAATTGAGCTCTGAAAATGTAAGTAAGTATTTTTAAATATAAATTCCCTTGAAAACTTTAAAAAAAAACAAAACAGATTCAGAATTAATAAGGCTATAGTTTTTAAGAGTTTCTTTGTATTTTCAGAATATGAAATTTATTTTTTTTTAATTTCAGAAAAAAAATTTCAGATTTTTATTTCTAAAGGTCTTCATCATGATTCAGAAGGTCTTTATCAGGATTCAGAAGGTCTTCATCAGGATTCAGAAGGTCTTTATCAGGATTCAGAAGGTCTTCATCAGGATTCAGAAGGTCTTTATCAGGATTCAGAAGCTCTTTATCAGGATTCAAAAGGTCTTCATCATGATTCAGAAAGTCATCATCAGGATTCAGAAGGTCATCATCAGGATTCAGAAGGTCTTCATCATGATTCAGAAGTTCTTCATCAAGATTCAGATGATCACCATCAGGATTCAGAAGGTCATCATCAAGATTCAGAAGGTCTGCATCAGGATTCAGAAGGTCTTCATCAGAATTCAGAAGATTTTCATCTGGATTCAGAAGGTCTTCATCAGGATTCAGAAGATTTTCATCAGGATTCAGAAGGTCTACATCAGGATTCAGAAGATTTTCATCAGGGTTCAGAAGGTTTTCATCAGGAGTCAGAAGGTCACATTTAAGATTTAGAAGGATTCAGAAATACGGATAAAAATAAAAAAAATAAAAAAATAATTTTCAGATTTTTATTTTTCATTTTGAAAAAAAAAACTGGTCTTTTCCCAAAACTTACTCGTCCACTTTTTTTTCCTCGCGAATTTTGGCAAATTTTCTTTGGCTCCATCTTCAAACAATAACTTCGCGCAATTGCCCAATCACATTCATGGTTTGAATTCCTATAATTTTTTTCAAGTTTCAGAACAAAAAACCATCTCAAAAATAGTTTTTCATTAGCTTAGAACCCATTTTTGAACCTTTTTTCTATCCTATTAAAAAACCCTCAAAAATAACTTACATTTATAGTTTTCAAACTTTATTATAAAAATTTAAATAATTTTTTTATTCCCGTAGTTTAGATACGGTTAGATATACGGCCAGGTGATGGCCATACAATGATGAGGAGAAACAAATCTTTCTTTCTCCTCCACTTTCCATTAGGTTCCATTAATCTTGATGAAGAGGACTAATGAACTAGAATTAATCCCTGCGCGACCTGATTTATTACTTTCCGTTAATTATGTGCACTCTGTCGAAAATATTCTAACTTTTTGAATGAATATATTTTTCATCTTTTGATACTTGAATTTCCAAGAACAACAAAAAATCACGAAAATAGGTATGAAAAACGGGAACCTGTTCTTTGAATTTTGAAAATACAAGATTTAGGGAAATTCCAAAGCCTAACAATAGGTACTAAAAAATATATATCCAAAAATAATTTATGAATAAATATATACATGAGAATTTAAGCAGAAGTTGTAGCGGCAGTGGAAGTGGTTGAAGAAGAACTGGAAGTGGAAGTAGAGGTGGATGTTGATGTAGAAGTGGATGTGGATGTGGAAGTAGAAGTGGAACTAGGACATCTTCCACAAGTCTTGGGACATTGGACAGTCATCACAGCATAGTATACTGAATTATTACAAAGATAGGCACTTTTTGGACAATCAGATACTCCAGTTGATGGATTCAGAAGGTCTTTGCATGTTGTTGATGTTGAAGTTGTACTATTACTACATCTTGCACATGTTTTTGGACATTGATAAGTCATTAGATCATAATAAACAGCATTTGAACATAGATAAGCACGTCGGGGACAATCTGATACACCTGTTGATGGATTGACTAGATCAGAACATCCGAGTACGGTATAGAAGAGTACTGTAGATACAATGAGAAGGGATTGAGACATTATTGAATGGGAATGATGAAAATGAGGGGAATTAGTTAGTTTATATATTGTTTCGTTTTTTTGTCTGACCAGGAAAAAGCTGGATAAATAGAGGAGTAATCTGCCATTGTGTTTCATAAAAGTGCATAATTTTTTTTCGATAGAGATATTTTCAGTTGTTCCATGTTCCAGCAATTTCAATACTATAATACTTCGGTAAATTGAATTACATAGTTGTTTTCTTTATAAATTCTAGATCAGGTAATATTTTATATCAATCATTGTACTGTTTCAAGCCTTCATGTGTGGCCAGATAAAAGCTGCTCAAATAATTAGGACAAAAAACTGTCTGTCACATTGTGCTCCAGAAAAGTGCGTGTAAATTTTGTTGGAGATCTTTTTTCTTTGGGCTCACTTTGATCATATTTTGAGTGAAATTCGATTTTGGTGAAACGTGCTCTAACAACTTAACGTAAACTTAACGTAAAATTACAAGTTAGGATCTCGATGTTAAAACGGAGCAAATGACATCAACTAAAGTAGAAATCCGAGTTATATGTACCTCAAAATTCGGAAGCTCAGTTTTGACTTTCTATGCCAAAAAGGATAAAAAATGGTTTTTTTTCTTTTCTTACTGAATCTTGATAAAGTCTGACCCGTAGGACACGATTATCACGCTGAAAACCAAGCCTGTTATTTAGGGCCCAGCCTCGGGACAAGCCTAAAAAAGCCCGTGACGGACTAAAAACAGGCCTACTGGTCACGAAATGTGAGCTGTTCTGGAATATTTTTCCCAGTTTTTTCGTGATTTTCGAGTAAAATCTGGAGAATTGAACACTAAAGGGTCAAAAATAAAAAAAACTTTCTAAATGTTTTTCTAACGTTGAAAATGGAATTATTTCGAAGAGAAAATTTACTGGAAGTTTTGGTTCTATCATACTTTAAGGGGTCCAAAAATAATGTTAAGGTACCAAAAAAAGAATCCCTGAATTTTTCTCAGAGAAATGGTCTTTAATATTTTTGTCGGTGTCAAAAACCACCTCAAAAAAATCTTCATTTTCAAACAGATATTTTCTCTACCCTAGATTTTAAGTTAACTTCCTAATTAATATGGAAATTGGTCTTCAAACTTGAGTTCATCATATTTTTCAGAATTTGATATTCTATAATATCTGGAAACCTTTATCATCAGAAAAATGTGATTTTCCCAAATTTTTTTTTAAATCGGAAAATTTCCGTTCTCCGAATATTCTAAAAACAACCATTTCTCATGTTTTCAATCATGAGAATCTCAATAAAAATAGGAACAATATAAAACCACCCACTTCCCAAAATATATCTTATTTCTGACAACTTTCAGAAAGTGATGTTGAAATTCTTCATTCTCTTGACCATTTTCAATTTATCCTTTTGTTTAAAATGAAAATGTGAAGTTTGTACAGCACTTGTGAGCTTACCAGGAGGGATATCAGGTATGAAAAAGGTTCTACTTCGTGTGAGTTTTTTTTCAAGCCAAGAAATGAAAATAATAACAAAAAACCTCCAGGAATGCGAAAAATATCACGATGATCTTCAGAAGAAAACGCCGTGTTTGGAGAGTTTTCGAAGATTGGGGAATGAGTTGGAGAAATATCACAAGGAGAATCCAAAAAATGCAAAAGAAGCTTGTGAAAAAGTGAAATGGTGTTAATGAAAAGGACAAAAATAAAGCATTTTGAAGGTGCATGAGAGTTCTTCAAAATGTGACAGGTTACTGATAACGGAAAAAAAATTGGAGTTATCAATTTTGCCTCAAAGTTCACCCTGAAAATACGAAAAAATTCTGGAAAAACCATGATAATATGGGTTAAATGACCCGGCCAGTATTGAAACAAATGTATGTAATCTGATAGTACTCAATATTCTAACAAGGGAGGTTCGCGAACTGTTACTTTCAACTTTTTCTAAAAATTTGTACACTTATAGAGTTTGACCTCCTGATCATCATGGTATAATTTTTATCCGCCGGAAATTTTTGTGAAAAATGTTATGAATTTTTTAACATTTTCCCATTACAGTTTATATCTGTTATAAAATAATAACAGAACAGTAAATAAATGATTTTGTACTCACGTGAACATTTTTCAAAGGTAAATGCCTCATTTTTTCCTTCGAAAATGGTCATGAAAAAACGTTGATCTTTCATAACTTTCTTCACAAAACTTTCCGGCGGATAAAAAATATAGCATGATGATCAGGAGGCCGAACTTAATAAGTATACAAATTTTGAGAAAAAATTGAAAGTAATAGCTCGCGAACCTCCCTTGTAAGGTATAGTGAAACCATAACAACTTGTAAAAAACGTTCTTATAAGAAAAAGATGAGAAAAAAGGACAAAAATAAAATATAGAAATGGAGCTCGAAATAGAAGAGAAGAAGGTGGCCTAGAAACCGACAACGTGCAATCGCGCTCCATTGAAGTTTTTGAATTCAAATGTTTATTTTTTTGACAGTTTTGTCAATTTTTTTGGAGAAACCAACGTTTTTACTACATGAAAACATTGATTTATTTGTTTTCATAATATACTTCCATTAAAAAGCGTTCAAAAAACAAAAATTTGAATTTAAAAACATCAATGGAGCGCGATTGCACGTTGTCGGTTTCTAGGCCACCCCTTTCTCTTCCATTTCGAGCTCCATTTCTATATTTTATTTGCGTTCTTTTTTCACGTCTTCTTCATATAAGAGCGTTTTTTACGAGTTTTTATGGTTTCACTATACTTTAGAATATTGAGTACTATCTGATTACATACATATGTTCCAATCCTGGCCGGGTCATTTAACTCATCTTCCTGAACATATCTAGATACATAGTTAACTTCCCAAAAAATGAAGAATCACAAGAGTTTCAGCATTTTTTTCATTTTGAAACGTCTTATTTTTCTTGCTTTGTTTCCTTGTTTTTTCAGAGGACTTCCACGTTTTCAAATATATGTACATTTCTATTTTGAAAATGTTCATGAAAACAAGTATTATAGGGTTCTTTTTTGTTACACTATAGTTAGAATCGCAAGGTTTCTTGTCTCTCTCTGAAATTTTTGGAGCTGAAATTCCAGAATTTATGATCTCGTTTCACAAAAATGGAATACGGGATGTTGATCAGCGACCAAAAATGTATTGAATCTCCAATTTTTTATACAGAATTTTATGCCGTACTTCTGGAGATTCATCTACCAAAAACATGATATTTGTTATCGAATAATTTATTGATAAATATATACTTATCAGAATTAGGCGGAAGTTGTAGCAGCTGTGGAAGTGGTTGAAGAAGAACTGGAAGTGGAAGTAGAGGTGGATGTTGATGTAGAAGTGGAAGTGGATGTGGAAGTACGAAGACGGGGACATCTATTACAAGTACGAGGACATTGGATTGTCATTAGAGAATAATACATTGGATTATTGCAAAGATAGGCACTTTTTGGACAGTCTGATACTCCTGTATATGGATTCAGAAGGTCTTTGCAGTTCGAGTTCGAATTGGTATTAGTGTTACTTCCACATCTTCCACAAGTCTTTGGACATTGAGTAGTCATTAGATCGTAGTAGACAGAGTTGGAGCACAAATATGCTCTATTTGGACAATCTGATACTCCAGTGGATGGATTTGTTAGATCACTACATCCGAGTACGGTAACAAAGAGTACTGTAGATACCAAAAGTTGGAACATTTTTTGATGATGAGAATGGTATAAAATAGTTAGTTTATATAGTTTTTAAAATTTTTTGTTCTACCAGAAATGCATCTGTATAAACATGACTTTCAAACAAAAAAAAAACGATTGTCACATTGTGTTTCAGGAAAGTGCGTGTAAATGATGTTTCATTGAGATCACCTAGTTATTCCTATGACTCCCTGGGAACTATAGTAACCAGATGGTAACATTTGAATTTTTGACAATAGTAGCTTCCGAGATTCCAGGTTACTGTAATATTCAGTAAAAAACCAGAACAATAAGGGTTTTTGATGAAGAATTAATTTTTCCAGATCACAATTTTCACGGATATGATGATTCAGATTTAGAGGTTCCATTTTCAGCCTGTCTTACATTCAGATTTCGAATTCACACGATTTCAGATAAGGTTACACGAAATCTTTGTTTCCAATATGTTGAGTTTTTACATATATTCATACATAGTTGCGAATTTCAGCAAATATTTTGATTTTCATTGAGTTTCTCATTTGTTTTCTTATTTTTAACAATTTTGCTGATTCTCAAAATTCATTTTCAGCCAACTGTTCGTTAATTCTGCAATTAACTAAACAATAATGATTGGAGCACCCGAGTGATCTCAATGAAACATAATTTACACGCACTTTCCTGAAACACAATGTGACAATCACTTTTTTGTTTGAAAGTCATGTTTATACAGCTGAATTTTTGCTGGAACAAAAAATTTGAAACACTATATAAACTAACTATTTTATACCATTCTCATCATCAAAAAAATGTTCCAACTTTTGGTATCTACAGTACTCTTCTATACCGTACTCGGATGTAGTGATCTAACAAATCCATCAACTGGAGTATCAGATTGTCCAAGAAGAGCATATTTGTGCTCCAACTCTGTCTACTACGATCTAATGACTACTCAATGTCCAAAGACTTGTGGAAGATGTGGAAGTAATACCAATACCAATTCGAACTCGAACTGCAAAGACCTTCTGAATCCATATACAGGAGTATCAGACTGTCCAAAAAGTGCCTATCTTTGCAATAATCCAATGTATTATTCTCTAATGACAATCCAATGTCCTCGTACTTGTAATAGATGTCCCCGTCCTCGTACTACCACTTCTACATCCACTTCAACATCAACATCTTCTTCCACTTCCACCACTGCTTCCAGTTCTTCTTCTTCATCTAGTTCCACAGCTGCTACAACTTCCGCCTAAATCCACTATGTATAAATTGATCAATAAATTATTCGCATGAAAGAGCTTTCATTCTGAAGTTCCATGAGTACATATTTTCAAAAATCACTAAATAAATCCACGTTTAATTTTTCTCAACAATTTCATAGTTGTAAATATAACACACTTCCTTTATGAATAAGATTTCCTGACAAGGGAGGGTTCAACTACTCCCCATCTTAACTTTTCATGAAACTTGGTAAACCTACTAATTCGGACCTCCTGATCCGAAACGTGTAATTAACTTTTTTCTTTTGGCCCTCTGAAAAAAGTTATAACTTGAAAAGTTGCCAAAACAATGCAAAATTCCTTTGCAAAAAAGACAAAAATTAAATAAATTTAAAAACGTGAACATTTTGTTTTTTTTTGTTTATTTTATAAAGGAGTTTTATGAGTGTTAAAAACATGGGATTTTCAAACTTTTTTCAGAGGATCGAAGGAAAAAACTTAAAAACGGATGTTTTTCAGGGGGGTCCGAATTAGTAGGTACACCAAACTTTGTTAAAAGTTAAGATGGGGAGTAGTTGAACCTCCCTTGTAGCCCATACAAATATTATTCAATTTGGAAATGTTTTTGATCTCATATTCTTGTCGCCCTGGTATGAAATTGCTCATCGGGAAGTATTGTTTATCCGGCGAGGTCAGAAGTCGCTTGAAAATGGGAAGAAAATGAAATTGGTTCGGATCGCGGGTAGATCAAAAATGTCTTGTAGCGACGAGGTGAGTGTGTAGTTCTTTTGGAGCAGAGACAAATCAATATATTTATTATACGTTGCTTTTTTTTTGTTTTCAACATAATAAATTTAGCAAAGCTTCGCGTTTTTGAAGGAAAAACTGAATTTAAGAGTGCCGGAAGTGTGCACACCCATGTTAAAGGTGGACTGCGAAATAATTGGAAACAGCGGTGTGCAAAATTTCGTCGCGCGTCTGTTGAAAAGTGGACACAAACACCAAAGTTGACGCGCATTTCCGTCAGAGAAATAAAAAATGAAAAATGAATTTTCCACTTTCCCGCGTTTTCAATAGAGCACACATGCCCTATCAAGCAACACAAGCAAAATGTCCTTTTTCGGCCTGTTTGGCTCTCCTGTGAGAATTTTTTTTTAATTTTTTTGCTCGATGGGACATATATAAGATGAACATATACTTCAGAGTGAAGGAAACATGCAATTATCTCGCAGTCCTCCTTTAACGACATGTGTAGATATCACCGATTTCAGGCACTGTTAATTTTTTATCAGAAAAACTATTTGAAATGGTTATTCATTCAATCAGTTCCGATTAGATTGTTTGACATTTTTATGAATTTTCACCATGTGAAATTATTGAAAACTGGTTTCTGAAAATATTTGAATATGAACCGCATTTTCCTTCATACAAATGTTTTTTTTAAAAACATTTTACTACGAAAAAGCAACTCTCTTCTGATTTCATTGTGGTAAAAATAACAAAAAAAAGCAACGTTTAACAAATATATTGATTTGTCTCTGCTCCAAAAGAACTACACACTCACCTCGTCGCTACAAGACATTTTTGATCTACCCGCGATCCGAACCAATTTCATTTTCTTCCCATTTTCAAGCGACTTCTGACTTCGCCGGATAAACAATAGCTGACTGTGTCCACTCTTCATTTTTGTAAGGAAAAATAACTAAGATGAATTTGTGGATACAAACCACAAACCAATCTTGAGAAAACTTTGCTCTGATTTTAACTGATAAGAAAGAAATAACTTTTTTCCAAATACTTGAACTTAATTTCATGTTCGTTCATCAAATTAAATATGTAGTTTCTGAAAATCAGAGCAAACATGGCTAGAAAACACAAATTGTTTTTTGTTAATAAATTATGTGATATACATATTACAGCTCAGAATGAGAAAATACATAATTAGGCGGAAGTTGTAGCAGCAGTTGAACTAGATGAAGATGAAGAACTGGAAGCGGTAGTGGAAGTGGAAGAAGATGTTGATGTTGAAGTAGAAGTGGATGTGGAAGTGGTAGTACGAGGACGGGGACATCTATTACAAGTACGAGGACATTGGATTGTCATTAGAGAATAATACATTGGATTATTGCAAAGATAGGCACTTTTTGGACAGTCTGATACTCCTGTATATGGATTCAGAAGGTCTTTGCAGTTCGAGTTCGAATTGGTATTGGTGTTACTTCCACATCTTCCACAAGTCTTTGGACATTGAGTAGTCATTAGATCATAGTAGACAGAGTTGGAGCACAAATATGCTCTATTTGGACAATCAGATACTCCAGTTGATGGATTTGTTAGATCACTACATCCGAGTACGGTAGCAACGAGTACTGTAGATACCAAAAGTTGGAACATTTTGTTTCGATGAGAATAATGCCAAAAAACTAAGTTTATATAGTAAATCAAGTTTTTTGTTCTACCAAGCAAACTAAGCTAATCAAATAATGAGTGTCAATCTCATTGTGTTTCAGGGAAGTGCATTTAATTGACGTGGATGAGTTTTAAAGAGCCAGCTCCCGGAGCATTAAAGATCAAAATGTAATAAATTTATACATACATATGTAACTACAAAATTTCATATTCCAATTTGTCATTATCCAAAAATCGAAAATTGATATTTTTATAGTTCTTCACATTTGTTTTCCGTGTTTCATGAAGATACTCGGTGATTTTCTCGATGGTTTTCATATAATTCCAAGGTTCGAACTTGCCTAATTGTGCCAATCGGGCCAAATAATCCCATTGCTCATTTTGTAGAAGATGGTAGAAGCGTTTAGCAAGGCCCCGAGATGCTTGATGGCTAAAACAACCAGATTGAGCCAATTAAAAAGAGCCCAACAATCCTTACCTCATCTGCTTCTCCTCATACGCTTCTAATATTTCTCTCGATGGAACTTGGGCTTTTCCCAAAGCATAGGCTAATCCCAATTTGACCTGATATTCAAAAAGTGGAAAAGTGATTGTCACCAAGTTCAATCCAATGAAAAACAAGCTTGTGGGGAAGTTGACATGGACTACATGCTCGAAAATCGGCGACACTATATGATCATCTTCGAGGAGTTGAACAATATCCGGTCCCAAAAATGGGAACTGTAAGAAAAAAGACTTGGATTCTGCAGTTCTGGAGTTATTCAGATACCTGATAATGATAACCTGTACAGACTATTATTGAGTCCGCCTGAATTTCTTGACCCGATTCTGTTTTGACCCCGGTCCTTGTCACATTTTCTACATGCTCCGCGATTTGCTCAATATTCTTTGGCAGGTTTGGATAATTCGCCTTTTTGGAAATGAGCACAACTTCTCGCGCAGTATTGGCTATTTGTAGGCCGATATCAATGCCTGAGGGGCCGGCCCCGATTAGCACAACTTTTTGGTTTGAGAATTCTTCGGGCTTTCGGTAATCGTGACTATGGATAAGGTGGCCATCAAAATCCGAATTGTGATAAGGATTATTAGGTTTAAAATAGTGTCCATTGCAGACAAATACAATGTCGAAATAATGATCAAAAGTGCCCAAACCATTTTGAACAATAACCTGTAAAAAATGTCTTACAAGAGACTTTTTCGACGTGACATATATCATTTTATAGATCTTGAGACGCTGATCAAGAACCTGTGATCAGTTTTCGCCAAACACAATTCTCAATGCGCAAATTTCAGCTCCAAAGTTTTCAGCTAGAAAGTGAGAAACCCTGTTCATAAGCGATTAACTATAGGGTAATCAAGTATGAAAAAGAACACTATTTATTTCCTTCAAAAACCTCAAAATCAGGCTGAAAATTTCAGAACATGGAAATTCTTTGCAAAAAACAAGAAAAATGGTATGAAAACAAGCCCACGTAATATTTTCACGTATTTCATTATTATTTTTTTCTGTAAGTTTTTCATTTCTTTTTGTAGTAGAAGAAAAAAAAATGCAAATTTGCTGAAATGCTGTAATTTTTCATTTTTTTTTGCGAAACAAACTATCTAGATATTTTCAGGACAAAAAGTTACCCTATAGTATAGTATTCCATCTCATTTTTGTTAGTTTTTGATGGGTTTTCGAGACTTTTTTTGTATTTTCAGTGTAAATTTCAAGGCTGAAAATTGAGTATTGAGAATCGCGCTTGGCAAAAACTGATTGCAAATTCGTTTTCAGCGTGTCAAGATCTACAAAATGATATATATCTCGCTGTAGAAGCCCACGTTTTCCTGAACCATTACCTTGTTAAAGGAGCCCCCAACATATTTACATACATACCTTCCATTTCTCATCATCTGTCCTTGTCACACTTTCTACTGTCGTGTTGAAATCAATCGATAATCCTTGGGAGTATTGTTGAAGGTAGTTGAGAACATCTTGATGTTCTAGAAATGAGGGAAGAGCTTCGTCAAATGGGACATCTTTGTATTGCATCACTTCTTTGGGTAGATTGGTTCTGAAAGTTTGAATTTTTGAAGCTTAAAATGGTTTTAAGACTTTTGGAGCCTTCCAAGGATTTTTCTAGCTTAAGGGCTTTTTGGACTATTATTCTGACTGAGCTCATTTCTGATACCTTATTGGGCTCTAAAACAGCTTTTTTTGAGCCTAAAGAATTTTAAGAATATTTTTTGGTCAAAATAATTTTTACAACCTGTTTTTTGAGTTTTTTTTTGAAGTTTTTCGGGTTTTTGAGGTCGTTTTCAGGCCAAACTCGACCTCAAAAAAATTTTTGGGCTACTTCTAATAATCTGTAAAGCTTTCAGTAAGAAACTCAAATGTTACCATGGATCGAAGAGCTCAAAAAAGATTTTCAGAACCTCAAAAATTCTCTTTAGGTCTACAAATCCCAATTTGTAGGACCTTTTTTGTTCTTGTAGGCCCCACAAACAATTTTTTGAATTTTCTTGGTTTTTTTTCGCGTATTTTTGAGGCCACAACTGACATCCTATAGTGTCTGGCTCCTAAGGGCTCATTTTTAGTGTCAAGCGTTTTCTTAGAAATTTTCAAGCCTAAAGAGCATTCTTAGGAACTTCGAGTAGCTTTTTTTGAGTTCTTTAAGGTACCATTTTAACATTTTTTGACATTTAAGGTTCTTTTTGAGGGCCTCCTTACAGTCCCCCAACCCATCCCAAACTCACTTCATCTCATAATACATACTCGAATGACACCCTCGATCCTCTGAATACACCCAAGTTCCTCCAACCTGTCCAGTTTGCTCGAATATTCTCACATCCAGTCCGGCCTGAATACTATGCTTCGCTGCTGTCAGGCCAGCCGCTCCAGCTCCAATAACACAAACACTTTTTGGCATCCTGAGAAATCAATAATTCCAACGAACACAAAAAAAAGTTATCAGTCAGTGCTCGGAATTCTACAAAATATATGTTTTCTAACAAAAAAAACCCCAAAGAATGATTAGGGAAACAATTGATTGATAAGATAATAAACAAACATAAGGTCAAAAATCTTGTTTTCTTATATTTCACACATTTTTTAGGTACTTTTTCTAAAGTACATCTAGAGCATTATTGTAGTAGGCAAAAAAAAAATTATTTAAAATCATCAAAAAAACGTCAAAAATCATCATTTTGTGTTATCAATAGAGAAAGGGTTCTTTATTCTAGGAAGTTGATAAACATCGGAATTTTTATTGTTTAGTGATAAATAGGAGGAGAGACGCAGAGAAGTTTGATTATTCAAAGTTTTTGCTCAATTCTTGTGCTCCAAATTCCACGTCAAACAAAATTTGCACGTACTTTCCTGAAACAATGAGATACTATGGATTTTACACTAATTTTATTTATTCAGCTGAGTTTGCTTGGTAGAACAAAAAACTTGATTTACTATATAAACTTAGTTTTTTGGCATTATTCTCATCGAAACAAAAAATGTTCCAACTTTTGGTATCTACAGTACTCTTCTATACCGTACTCGGATGTAGTGATCTAACAAATCCATCAACTGGAGTATCTGATTGTCCAAATAGAGCATATTTGTGCTCCAACTCTGTCTACTACGATCTAATGACTACTCAATGTCCAAAGACTTGTGGAAGATGTGGAAGTAATACCAATACCAACTCGAACTCGAACTGCAAAGACCTTCTGAATCCATATACAGGAGTATCAGACTGTCCAAAAAGTGCCTATCTTTGCAATAATCCAATGTATTATTCTCTAATGACAATCCAATGTCCTCGTACTTGTAATAGATGTCCCCGTCCTCGTACTACCACTTCCACATCCACTTCCACTTCTACATCAACATCCACCTCTACTTCCACTTCCAGTTCTTCTTCAACCACTTCCACAGCTGCTACAACTTCCGCCTAATTCTGATAAGTATATATTTATCAATAAATTATTCGATAACAAATATCATGTTTTTGGTAGATGAATCTCCAGAAGTACGGCATAAAATTCTGTATAAAAAATTGGAGATTCAATACATTTTTGGTCGCTGATCAACATCCCGTATTCCATTTTTGTGAAACGAGATCATAAATTCTGGAATTTCAGCTCCAAAAATTTCAGAGAGAGACAAGAAACCTTGCGATTCTAACTATAGTGTAACAAAAAAGAACCCTATAATACTTGTTTTCATGAACATTTTCAAAATAAAGATGTACATACATTTGAAAACGTGGAAGTCCTCTGAAAAAACAAGGAAACAAAGCAAGAAAAATAAGACGTTTCAAAATGAAAAAAATGCTGAAACTCTTGTGATTCTTCATTTTTTGGGAAGTTAAGTATGTATCTAGATATGTTCAGGAAGATGAGTTAAATGACCCGGCCAGGATTGGAACATATGTATGTAATCAGATAGTACTCAATATTCTAAAGTATAGTGAAACCATTAAAAAAAAGTATAGTGAAACCTTCCACCACTGCTTCCAGTTCTTCTTCTTCATCTAGTTCCACTGCTGCTACAACTACCGCCTAAATATCTTCTCTTTCTGAGCTGTAATATAATTATTTATACATACATAAATTATTAGCAAAAAAAACTGTCGATTGTTGTTGACTGCGTTGCGGTTGCGCTGCGTGTTCTCTGCAAATATACTAATGAAATTAAAAAGACCAAAAAAAATTGGAAAGAGTTTTTTTTTAGTTAGTTTAAGAACTCTATTCATATTTCTATAAATTTCTTGGTCTTGAAAAATTTTTCGAACAAGTTCTTTTTTTTTAAGTTTTTTAAATGTTTTTGAATGCGTCGCGATCGCGTTGTGTGTTTTTATCACAATTCTAGGAAGAGTTGGAATTTTTGATCAACATTCTGTATTTTTTGCACCAAAAAATTTGTGCAAAAATTCAAATTTTCACTATATTTAATATGCCAAACTTTAATCGTAATAACTCATTTTTGGTAATTTTATGACTTTGAAAAGTCATAACTTTTTTTTCACAGAAATCAGGAGATCAACTTCTATAAGTGTGCAAAATTTAAGAAAATTCCAATGTTTTCTGTTGCTTTGCGGTCGCGTTGCGTGTCCTAGGCTATAATTTTGTCAAAAAGAGCAAATGTGCTCCATCGAAATTCTCATTTCTAAAATGTCAACTTTTATGTCTAAACTTTCTGAGTTAATGTTGATCTATGAATTGTTTTTCTGAACCCATTTTCCATTTTTTATGAGAACCAAAAACAGAAAAAAAGGTGTTAAAGTACCATTAAGGTTGTGACACGTGCACTTTTTCCTTTTCTTATCAGTTCAGGTCAGAGAGTTCTGAAGTTCTAGGGAGGGCTTTTGTGATTTGTACCCAAAAAAATCGAAAAACAAAATAAATAATTTTTTCCAGAAAAAAAAATTGTTTCTAGAAAATTTTCAAAATCCTGGGGAGACTGTAATTTTCCCTCTTTTTTTTTGAAAAAAAGAAGAATTCTTCTGTTTTTCTTTCGTGAATCTTCCCAATATCAAAAAAACTTTACAAACTCTGTTTTTTTCTGGATTTAGGTGAACAACTTCAAGACCTACTAAAACCTGGTCTGGTTCGGTCCCATTCTAATGAGCTCACGGAGCTCAAAACCTGAGGTCTTATTTTTATTAACTGTGTTCAATTTGGAAATAAATGAGAAAACCCATATCTCTTCTTTATCTCTTGTTTTCTGATGTTCGTTATATGTCAATTACATCATCCCAAAAAATTGCGCAGTTGATAAAAATAAAAATAGGTTCTCAGGTTAGCATCCATTTTCCAGAGGCCTTCTATGGGGGTACTGTAGTTTCAGTTATATTTATATCCCGTTTAATTTGTTCTGAATTGATGATCTAGAATTTTCAAAGCCACGTTTTTGTACTAATAGGAGTTGAATACACCCAGAAAAGTTCAATTTAACGTCAGAAAAACTGTGATAACTGCCAGTTGCATAGATCTACAACCAACAAAAAGTGCTCTCTTTGAAACAAAAAATCTCCAACAAAATTTACACGCACTTTCCGGAAACACAATGCGACAATCATTTTTTTGTCCTAATTATTTGACCAGCTTCGGTCTGGCCACACTTGAAATACTATATAAACTAACAATTTGTTCTCTTCTCATTATTCCCATTCAATAATGTCTAAATCCCTTCTCATTGTATCTACAGTACTCTTCTATACCGTACTCGGATGTTCTGATCTAGTCAATCCATCAACAGGTGTATCAGATTGTCCCCGACGTGCTTATCTATGTTCAAATGCTGTTTATTATGATCTAATGACTTATCAATGTCCAAAAACATGTGCAAGATGTAGTAATAGTACAACTTCAACATCAACAACATGCAAAGACCTTCTGAATCCATCAACTGGAGTATCTGATTGTCCAAAAAGTGCCTATCTTTGTAATAATTCAGTATACTATGCTGTGATGACTGTCCAATGTCCCAAGACTTGTGGAAGATGTCCTAGTTCCACTTCTACTTCCACATCCACTTCCACTTCTACATCAACATCCACCTCTACTTCCACTTCCAGTTCTTCTTCAACCACTTCCACTGCCGCTACAACTTCTGCCTAAATTATTATACAAAAATATATGAATTAATTTATAAATTATTTTGAGAACCTTCTTCCTTTTTTTTCCTTTGTGAATTAAGCCACTTAAAGACACCTAGTCAATTGGAAAAATAAATTTATCCACTAAAAAATTCAAAATAAAATGAACAAGATTGTTCGCTGAACTTCGCTCCTTTGAAAAAAAAAGCAATTCCTTCGACCTACGGTTTTGTGAACATTTACGTCAAATTGTGTGTTTTTGTGCAAACACTCTGAAGATGCTGAAAAAAACTGAATCGGGTCAGACTTAGGCTCTGATCCTGTGAACCTGAAAAAATGGCACATGGATTATTTCCTAGTGACCTCGACTTAAAATCGAATAACATTTTTTTTTGACATTTCCAACTTTTTTCATTTTTTTGAGCTTGATTAAAAAATAAATTCTATACGAGCTCACTGCTTGGAAACCACAATTTTCCATAATTTTTTGAAATTTTTTCACACCAATAATAGATTTTTTGAACATTTTTGAATAACACCATAAGAAAACATTGTTGACCTTCTCCTTTTTCTCTTTTAATACAAGGTCGGGTGTCGAATTGGAACCCACCTGGATCTTGAACTGAGTTGGAAACAATGAAAAATGAGCACAGATCAGTTCCAATTGTACACCTATTTTTACAATTGCTCGTTTTAAAAA